>OY979682.1:14573030-14840030 GCA_963855955.1 Luperina nickerlii
TTTCGTTTCATAAACTTTCAAATCACAACGACGCTAAAGAACATCCATCCATCCATCCATCCATCCATCCATCCATCCATCCATCCCTCCATCCATCCATCACCATCACCATCGCCATCGCCATCGCCATCGCCATCGCCATCACCATCGCCATCACCATGGCCATCACCATCTCCATCGCCATCACCATCATCATCATCATCGCCATCGCCATCGCCATCACCATCGCCATAACCATCGCCATCGCCATCGCCATCACCATCACCATCATCGCCATCGCCATCGCCATCACCATCGATATCGCCATTGCCATCACCATCGCCATCACCATCTCCATCGCCATTACCATCACCATCTTCATCATCATCATCGCCATCGCCATCACGATCGCCATCACCATCGCCATAACCATCGCCATCGTCATCGCCATCACATCGCCATCGCCATCACCATCGCCATCACCATCACCATCGCCATCACCAGCGCCATCATCATCATCGCCATCGCCATCACCATCGCCATCACCATCACCATCGCCATCACCATCGCCATCGCCAACACCATCATCATCATCATCACAAATTTTAGCATAGGATTAAAATAAATGTGATGTCATTTGTAATAATAAAAAACAAAAACACTGTATAATGCTTCCTATCTCATTTTCTCCCACGTTAAATCTTATGTCTCTTTTTACTGTAGCTTTTTCTACTGTAGCTTTTTCGTTTCATACAATTTTCAAATCACAATGATGCTAAAGAAGTTTTCACTTCAAAAAAATATAATATTTTACATATACAATCACAAAACTAGAAACTCAAACTCATAAAACTCAAATTTTGCAATTGAATATAAACCTTATTCCGTTGTAGTAAAGTTGAAAATCTATTACAGATATTACGATAATTGTAAATTTATGGTACCGACCTGCTACTGCTAGTACTGTGACGAAAGCAAGAGAACCTTTACAACTACAATATTATTCTGTCGCGTCGTCTTATAAGTGGGTATAAATACGTAGAAAAATAATAATCAAACTTACCTTATTTTTTTTTAAGCTTTGCAGTTTAATGCTGAACATTTTTTTTTCTTTCTTCTGTTTTTATTCCCCATAATTTAATCTTAATTATCACTATATATTACAACTATATTAAAAACTAATACTTAGTTTAATTATTAATACTAGAACCTAAACAATATTTACAGACTGATTTTTGAAACTAATACACAAACACGGAAATTAACAATAATATAACGTATATTTCGATCGATTAGCGGGAACGCGGCGAGCCAGCAAAAGCGACACAGGTCCTACCTCGGTAACGCCCGGCGGGCTACTGAAGTGAAGCGCGCAGGCCGCCTTTTTAGATTATATCTTGTTAAGACAATAAAAATCAGTTTTGAGAAAAATTAACCGTTGAATGTTCTACTATACATCATTGCCTATTTTTTGATATATTTTTTGCGAGTAAAAGTTAAGTCTATTTCAAATGCGACTTGAAAAACGATTAAAAACTTCGCTGTTTTCGATTTGTTTGCGATTTTTTATGATCGAGTGAAGTTGTAAATATCGTGTTTTGAACCGTTGAATAATCAAGAATGTTAGTTAAACTATGCCATATATTTTTTTCAGATTAAAACAAAGAATATTTGATTGTTTAATGTTGAATCAAAAATAGGTCGATTCCGAGATTTCCGAGAGTCCTGGCCTTAACGTTAGATAATATCTACATCAGATCATGGAAATCATGGTCATGGACTACATGGACACTTTGCTACGATCATCAACTGCCTCATTCCCTTAAGGGGCTTACCTACAGGACCTAAACGCAAAAACGCAAATTTTAGAATCAATAAAAGTATATGATCGATTACAGTGAACAAAATCAGAAAAATATATGATATTCTTCAGTAGGTATACATAATATATGCCAGCTAGATAGTGTGTTGAAAACATAATACCTACAACTCATTTGATACGATAGAAAAAAATCGTGAATACCTGTAAAAACTTTCTTTTTACAATAAAAACCTACTGATATACTTACATACAATCATTCTGATTTTTTGTCAGATTATTCTACAAGTAACATACTAAAATACTAGTGTTTTAATTTTTTCGTCCAAGCAATAGATTTTTTGTAATTAAATAATTGCTTCATATTTTGCGATAAATTACCAGCGTTGTATCATCGCGCTTCTCTTTCTTTTCTATGCAGTCCGACAGTGACCGCGCTTTAGGTCATGTACAGGAAACTCAACTCAGCCTTATCCCATTTCACTGCAAAACTTTTGATACATGGACTTCTCTCCCAAGTTGCGCCAAAAAACCAGCACCGAGATTGCGTAACACACTATCTATCTCAATCTGAATCATTTTGAAGGATATTGCTAATCCATTGCTTCATATGTTCGAAAAAATTGTCTGCTCAACAACGTAAATAACGCAATGAATGTGGTTGAACTGTCAAAATGAATCCCATTGCTACTGATTGTGTGTTACGCCATTACCCCGCCGGTCCTCCGCCTTTCGTAGCGTTTTTATAGTGACCAATTACTGTGCTTGGAATTACTATACTTAATCAGAGTTATCATCGTAATCTTACTAGCCCTTTCCAAACTAAGCTGCCGGGGTCCATTTCCAGCCTAAACTCGTGCAGCTGAATAATAGCATTTTACATGGAGTAACTACTGGATAACACGATAGGTACCTTGATTGATACCCATTATGAATCAGATTAAACAATGCATTTGTTTGGTTTCTTCTGATACACATTCTTCGGTGAAGATAACGTTTTTATGTTTGTCAAAATATGACCTATATAAACGATGACAAGGGTCACAATAATTTTCCCAAATCCAAACTTTTTGTATCTTCTGAGCGCTTCTCCCTATTGTTACCTCTTACTATCAGTTGTTACAAATTTGTACAAGTTTTATGAATGAAAACGTTAGATCAACAACACTTCTCGGAATCTTGCGTCTGCTCATTGCTAGCATTGAAAGGTCAAAGGCGTCCCAGGTTCGTTTAAAACGACTACTCTGCGGTACTCTGGCCAGTCTACGGCGAGCCGTCGAGCCAAAGAGTGTCGAGCTGTGTTCGCGTACCTACTTACAATATTTTATTAAAATATCCAAAATGTACAGTTTATCGGCAATAGGGGTGTTGTTAGCGGTGTGTGGGGGTGCGTTCAGCCACACTTACCACTTGGGAGGGTGTCCCCTCGTCGAGCCTATGCCTGGCTTTGAAATGAACAGGGTATGTACTATTTGTCTTTTTTTGTTAATGTTTGTACCGTAACCGGGTTCACAGGGACCAGGGTCATGTGTGTGTGAGCATGGTGTGAGCAGCTGGCGTGACTGGAGTGGTTGGGACAAAGAAATAACATCTCTACATAATAGTCAATATGCGTTTTGTTCTTTAAAACAATAATAATCTAAGATTAGACTTTAACGGTCGTACCGTAGAAATAATACCGCAATGTTAATTAATTCTATGCAATTTTTTTTCCTGTGTTCTAGAATACATTTCTATGTTGATACCAGATAAGATAGATAATATAACTGGCTAGGTATTTTAGCCTACCTACTAGGTAGGTATTACTAGTAGTTTACCTACATGAAGTTGAACGGATAACAGAGGGGCAATTTTCGTAATTTTAAGAGGGGACGGGGCCTGCGACGTATTTGAAAAATAGGTATTTGAAGAAACTATTGCCATCGCCTTACCTCAAGTCTGCCCCCCGTAGTGTGTGATAGGGGCATTGCAGCTCAGACCGAAATTATCACAAAAATTTTGACGAGATCGACGTTTCGTACCTCGAAAACTGAGCCGATAAAATTATTTCTTATATTAACATTTTAAGAAAGAGTATAATTAGGTTCCTAACCCTCCCTGCTCTATTATATCTACGATGACTCATCGTAGATGTAATAGAGCAGGGAGGGTAACCTAATTATACTCCCCGTCGCGCGTCTAATTAGCGGACACAATAGAAATTTTATTGTTATCGGAACACATGGTGTACACTCGATGTGCAAAGAGTTAAAATGTTAATATAAGAAATAATCTTAAAATGTTAATATAAGAATAAATTTTAGTTAAATCAAACATCAGTATCTATGACATATTAGCAAGCAGTAGACTTAAAAATATATTACACAATAAAACATCACACACTGCAGTTTATAGCACTAGTATTTTTTGTATGGGTAAGTATAAAAATATATAATAAGCTACCCATAGACATTAATATCTTACATTCAATTGGTATTTTTAAAAGGAAGCTAAAAGCATAGGAATTCTTTTACGGAGTAATATGCGTTTTTAATCAGGAGATTAAAAAGGCATATTACCTACTCTTTAAAAGAATTCCTTGAAGAAAAATATTATTTAGTATTATAATGATTGTGATACTTATTATAATGTGACATAAATTATAAGAAAAGTATGATATAATATAAAATGTTTGAATAATAATAATAATTAATATTATAATATAAACTGCATAACTCTGTAATATTGAGTACTACATACTTTTTTAATATTGATATCCATTTAAATTGCAATGCCTTAACAGGGGCAACTAAGTTCTAAGAACCTCATTTTTCTTCTGTCAAAAAGTTTTCTAATTTGTCTGGTAGTCCTCTAAGCACGG
Source organism: Luperina nickerlii (assembly GCA_963855955.1). Lineage (NCBI taxonomy): Eukaryota > Metazoa > Arthropoda > Insecta > Lepidoptera > Noctuidae > Luperina > Luperina nickerlii. The sequence continues at coordinate 14,577,689 of OY979682.1, forward strand.
CGGTAACAATATGGCATTTTTCGTAATTTTTAGAGGGTTATGTTTTCTTTACTAATTAGTTGCTGAAAACAAGAAAATGACAGGGACGTGTTTACAGCAGACATTGATTTTATTTAAAAAAAGATATTGCTCTCTAGAGGCTTTATTCAGGAAGAAAAAGCGTGTAAGGAGCATCGCACGCCCAGCAGTGCGATTCTGTAACCATCTCACCGTGAAAACTTAGGTGAAGTCAGTGTGGAGTGAGCTGTCAATAGTGTCAATTCCTAGCAAAAACAAACTCACTTCACCTAAGTTTTCACGGTGAGATTTGTACAGAATCGACCGGCTGTTCCTTCATAAGAACGTTCACAGTCTGATCTCAGTCTCAATCTGTCAAAAATACCTCTAATTTCCGTACATTTTTGACATTGATTGTCGCTGAGATGAGATTGCGACTAGATTTTGATCGTTTTTAATGACGGGAATTGGCCTTCTGATCATAGAACGTGAGATGTGACGACTTTCTGTTTGTTTTTATTTTAATTAGTTTGGTTTGGTATGCTCTGGTTAACAATGAAGTTAGATATGTAAATTGATCATAGATACGAGTGATGCATTAGCTGCTTTGTCCCTGTGACATTGTCACACCTAGCTACCATATATTATTATTTTGGTACTCTTGGGACTATGCATACATGTTTGCTTTTATAAAACACATAGAAGTTTTGTAACTTCTTTGAAAAAATGAAGGAACTTTAAAAAATAAGGTCTTCGTCTCATTACGTGACTTAAACTTTAGGTATAATGCTTAGGATTGAATAGAAATTGTATCTACTCAGTAAGAGTCCTCGAAACGATCAATTGCAAATTGTCAATTTTTATATGATTGATACACATTGATACGCAAATTGATCATTTAGGTACCAAATGCAATTGAAGCGATATCCATACTAATATTATAAATTCGAAAGTAACTGTCTGTCTGTATGTTACCTTTTCACGCCTAAACTACTGAACGGATTTCGATAAAATTTGGCAGATAGATAGATTGCATCTCGGGGGAGGACATAGAATAGTTTTTATCGACATACGTCGCGGGCGAAGTCGCGGGCGGAAGCTAGTTGAGAATAAATACAAAAAACATTCACATTGCAATTGTTCGTTTCGGGGATTTAACAGTACCTAACGACTATAATCGGCGTACAAAATAGGTGTTTCAAGGCCTTTCACATTAGCATGGGGGTTATTTACATAAAAAAGTTAGTTATCTCATACTATAAATTCGTTTTCGAGATGGCTTAATTCCAAAAAAACGTTGCCACATGTTGCTATGGATTCTCTTGTCGTCGTTTGGTTCAGAAACACACAAACATGCAGAAATACCCAGAGTCGAAGTAACTACTCACCACTAAGCCATACAAAGTTACAAACAATTAGTTAATGAGGAACCCACCGAACGAACCCAGGACAAGGTGCGCACTGTGCGCAGATTAATCTCACCTATAACCACTGCGTTAATCACAGAGCACTTTATAATACTGGTTAAGAGGGAACAGCCAGTCGATTCTGTAAAAATCTCACCGTGAAAACTTTGGTGAAGTGAGTTTGTTTTTGCTAGGAATTGACACTATTGACAGCTCACTCCACGCTCACTTCGTTTTCACGGTGAGTTGGTTACAGAATCGCACTGCTGGGCGTGCAATTCTCCATACAAATGTATACCCTTTTTTTTCCTCTAGAGCAAATTTTTTTTTCATAAAATCATAGTCTGCTGTAAACACGTCCCTGTCATTATTTTTTTCAGCAAATAATTAGTAAAGAAAATATGACCCTCTAAAAATTACAAAAAATGCCCTATTTTATCGCCGTGATTAGAGGACTACCAGACAAATTAGAAAAGTTTTTAAAATAAAATAAAATGTTAGGAACCTAAACATACTTATTCTTAAAATGTTAATGTAATAAATAAATGAATCGGCTCAGTTTTCGAGGAGAAAAACGGGGAATATGAAACGTCGATCTCGTCAAAATTTTTGTGATAATTTCGGTCTGAGCTGCAGCTGTCCCTATCACACACTACGGGGGCAGACTTGAGGTAAGGTGACGGAAAAAGTTTCTTCAAATACCTATTTTTCAAATTCCTCACAGGCCCCGTTCCCTTGCTCATAACATTGCCTTCAAAGTATTAGATACTTACCAACTATTATTTATGTTCTGTATTACTATACTTACGTAGGTAGGTAAGTTTTACATAAAAAATCTTTTGTTTTACAAATAATGCCTACAAATAGGCGGAAATTAAATAGGTTTGTTCGATAATGATCATTTGGAAGCATGGCAAAAAGTATAACATAATTGCTGAAGTAATAAGGAACACAATCGAGATTAGAGACGCCTTGAAACGAAATGATAGAATCAGTTGATGTGTTCCACTGTACCTACGAAGGTAATGGGTATTTTTAGAGGTAACAGACAGACACACTTTTGCATTTATATTATTAAGTATGGATTATTCTTGGTGTGGATGATACGGTTGCTCTCGTGAATTGGTCTACTAAAAGCGGTATACAGGGTGTCCCGTTATTAATGGATAACCTCTAGTTGTTCATAATGATAAGTACATCAATGACCCATGATGTTATCCATTAATGAGGTTATCCATTAATTACGGAACACCCTGTAGTTTATTAGCTGTTGTCAGCGACTCCGTTTGCGTGTAGGCACTTTGTTTACTTATTATATTTTTTTATGCAAATATCCAATATGAAAATTAGCCTACTTATGTCATTCTCTAGCTCCTAGGCATAATGTCAACATCTTTTATCCATAATTATTCTTTTGCCATTATCCCAATTTATTAAAGGTGTTGCGCGACATAGTTTTTGACGTGCATTGATGTAGATGTATTGGGGGTAGACTCGGATAATTATTCGTACATTAGTCAAGTATATGGTACATGTAGCTGGCTGGATCACTGCGTAGTGACGCAAGCAGCCAGGCAATGTGTAACCAGTGTGCGAGTGAAATACGATGCTATGGTTTCTGATCATTTACCGCTCATAATTGAGTGTAACTTAAATTTATTGACACCTAAAGTATCTCAAACGATAGAATCGGACAAAAGTGTGATTTGGGGTCAACGAAGTGACGAGCAGATTGTGAAATACATGAATGAGAGTAATCAATTGTTAGCACTGATTGATTTCCCAGTTGAATTTACTTGTTGTGCTGATTATTATTGTAATAACTCCGGTCACGGGCGTATTCTGGATAGGCTGTACTCTGACATCGTCACTGCCCTCCGCACTGCGGCAACGGTGTCAACGGAGGAGGGCCGAGGGGGGGCCAGGCGGCGTGCGGGTTCACGCGTAATTGGGTGGAACAAACACGTCGCCGGGGCACATAGGGACGCCAGGTCTAAGTTTATGGAATGGGACCTGTGCGGTAGGCCTAGGTCCGGTTCTGTCTATAATGATATGTGTGATAGCAGAAGGATATTCAAATCAAGATTGAAGTGGTGTCAAGATCACCAAGATCAGATTAGAATGGATGCCCTCGTCGATAAACACCGTGAAGGCGACTTCCGTGGCTTCTGGCAGGGCACTGCTAAAATCAACGTCAGACCTGGACTTCCTGCGAGCGTCGGCGGGGTGAGTGATCCTAAGGGTATTGCTGATCTTTTTAAAGAGCATTTTGCTGTTAAATCGCCGCGTGGTCCAGACGGTGAGGTGCTCAATACTGACAGAAGTGGTCATGTTGTCGGAACGAGATTTAGTGCGAAAGAGGTAGCTAGTGTCATAAGGCACATGACTCGAGGAAAATCACCGGGTCACGATGGACTCAGTATTGAGCACTTCCTGCACGCTGGACCTCACATCTCGCGAGTATTAGCCATGTTTTACTCCCTGTGTTTGAGCCACAGCTATTTGCCGGATGATTTTATGAAAACCGTGGTAGTGCCGGTAGTTAAAAATAAGACGGGTGACTTAGCTGATACCAATAACTACAGGCCTATCTCTCTCGCTACCACAGCGGCTAAAGTTTTTGATGGCCTGCTTAATGCACAGCTGAACAATTACGTAACTCTCCACGACAACCAGTTCGGGTTTCGTCCACAGCTATCAACGGAGAGCGCGATACTGTGCCTTAAGCACACCGTCAACTATTATACGAAGAGAAACACGCCGGTATACGCATGCTTCCTGGACCTCTCCAAGGCTTTCGATTTAGTCCAATATGATGTCCTGTGGAGCAAGTTAGACCAGATTAACTTACCGAATGAAATTACCAGCCTATTCCGGTTCTGGTATGGGCATCAAAAGAATTGTGTGAGATGGGGAGGGGTGATGTCAGAGCTATATGAACTTGAATGTGGTGTCAGGCAGGGCGGGTTGACATCTCCTACGCTATTCAACGTGTACATGAATGACCTGATCGTCGCGCTCAGCAACTGCCATGTCGGCTGCCATATTGATGGAGTATCTGTGAATAATCTCAGTTATGCGGACGATATGGTGTTGCTGAGTGCGTCGGTATGTGGTCTGAGGAGGTTGTTAAGTGTATGTGAAGACTATGCTCGTGATCATGGTTTGCGATATAACGTGGCAAAGAGCCAGTTCATGGTTTTTGGAGTTGGTGCTGTAAGTCCCCAGAATGTTCCGTCAGTTAGACTTAACGGGACACCTCTGGAGAGGGTGAATAAATTTAAATATCTGGGACATATTCTTACGCCTGACCTAAGTGATAATGAGGATATTGGGAGAGAGCGGAGGTCGCTCTCAATACGAGCCAACATGATAGCCCGCAGGTTTGCTAGGTGTTCAGGAAAGGTGAAAGTCACATTATTTAGAGCATATTGTACATCCCTTTACGCCTGCAGCTTGTGGGCTCGTTACACAAAGAAGTGCTATAGCGACCTCCGCGTTCTTTACAATAATGCGTTTAGGATTGTGGTGGGGCTGCCTCGGTTCTGCAGCGCCTCGGGCATGTTCGCGGAGGAGCGCACCGCCTGTTTTCATGCAACTATGCGCAGGCGGAGCATCTCTCTGGTGCGCAGAGTACGGGCCAGCTCCAACGCAGTCCTGGCGATGATTGCCGATAGGCTGGACTGCCCCTATATGTTGCATTGCTGCAGCAGGCATGTTCAGGTGAGGCCGTTTAGCAGGCGTTATTAACCCTATTTTTGTATGTATTGTCGTAAGTTTATTTTATCTTTTGACATTTATTTTGAATTGTATTATTATTATTTTATTAGCAGGCGTTATTAACCCTATTTTTGTATGTGTTGTCGTAATTTTATTTTATTTCATTTTTTTTTGGACATTTATTATTTATTATGAATTTTAGTATTATTATTATTTTATTATCAGATTATTGTGTAATATGTTTTGTAATGTTGTCTTCTATGGGCCTAGTTACCCGAAATAAATGAATTATTATATTATTATTATTATTTAAATCGAACACTTTCTTGTACTATCATCTAGGTATCTACTACGTACTAAACCTATTTAAGGTGTGTAAATATGTTGACAACGAGTTATTCCGATGTATCAATCACACACAAGAGAGATATCGTGTGTCTTCAAACAACGCCTTGTCTTATTATACAAACTTAAGAATTTGACCCGGCTACTGTGACTTCCGATAACACACTTCAACACTCGACGATGACTCACGAAGCGAGAGGACGTTTCGTCAACTTGTTTTGTCGACTGTTCATCTTACCAACTTTCACATCACACAGATTCTTAAAATTATGTAGATTAACCGACGTGTGTTATTAACCTATTAGTCATCGTTTAAGTCGTTGGTATTCTTAATTTATTAATTATTACCTAGATGACGTAGATAAGGCAGGTAACTGTTTGCTGAGAAACGTTATCCGAGCAAAAACGAGGTTGAATGTCAAAGAATTCAATATTTTAGATTGAATTTGATCTTCGAAGTTATCAGATTACATGGATGTATGAATGAATTCCATCTGTGTATTGAACTCGAACAATTGTTCACAAAACTCTATTGTTCTTCACGTAATGAGTGCAACCATTGTTTTGACAACTTATTACTTTCGTTTCTTTTATCACTTGCCATGTACCTATGTACCTACTACCAACGCATAATTTCTGCGAATGTCGAAAAAGGCAAATAATCTGTCGCATCTTGCTATGAGGATATCAGCAGCATTCAGGATTATATAATGTTCATTTGCAGTTTTGCACCATCTTTCTATGAAAAATGTATAAAAAAGCCTCCATGAGTGATGGAACTGAGCGTTTTATCTGCACAACCCTACACCCTAATTGCGTGACACACTATCAATCACAATCTGAATAATTTTGAAGGATATTGCGAATCCATTGCTTCATATTATGTTCGAAAAAATTGTCTGGTCAACAACGTTAATAACGCAATGAATGTTGTTGAACTGTCAGAATGAAATCCATTCCTACTGCGGTGCTATTCTGTAAAAATCTCACCGTGAAGACTTAGGTGAAGTGAGCGTGGAGTGAGCTGTCAATAATGCCAATTCCTAGCAAAAACAAACTCACTTCAACTAAGTTTTCACGGTGAGATTTTTACAGAATCAACCAGCAGTTAGTGTGTTACGCAATTGCCACGCTGCACGCTGGACAATCCTAAACGCTACTAGGCTGCTGATAAATGAAAAAAAAAAAAACTGGCTAAACTGCTGACTGGTAAATCTTTTTTACCACGGCATGAGCTAACAGTCTCCTATAGCTCTCTCCGCCAACACGAAGCACGAAGCTATATGTAGCTCCTACGTTTTCTCATCTGTCTCTAGTGGTTGCAACTGCTTGGTTGCGTATTAATAATTTTTGTAATCAACAGCTACTGGGCGTATGGTACGTCGTACAGAAGACGTCGACGGCGTCCCACTGCATGACGTACAACTTCACCAAGACTAACGAACCCGGCCAATATGAACTGGAGCAGATGTCGCAGCACTTCATCTTGGGACTTACACCTCTGAAGCATGACTACAGGTACAGCATACCTACTTCGTTAATTATGCTAATACTATTAATTTATAGCCATTACCCCGCTTTGAGTGGGTTAGCTGTGCCCCTTACCCTCGTTACACCCTCGCAGTTGCACTGAGAGAATTCCTAAGGCCCAACTCTTGAAAGGAAACCTCTTCTTCTTAGCGTGACGATAGGTCGATAGCAGTCGAAATAGAGTCGACCCTGAATTTAGCTTCGAGTTTGGCACCTTCAGTACCGTCCATCAGTTCCTGTAACGTGTGAACAATAGGACTCGCTGGAAACGATATAGTTTTCCCATTTTCTGTGGAACAGCAACAGGGTACATTGTAGACTGATTACCACTTCAGCGACTTAGAAGAATTAGAAGCGCAGGCCACACCGTGAGCTGGCGGGCGGGCTGGTATTTGCTTTGTTGAAAGTTGAATAAAATAGCTGTTCTTATATTATTGTCATGAATAAGATGAAACGATGCTTGCCCGCCAGCTTTCGATGTGGCCTGCGCTAGATGCTAGCCACTGGCGACTAAAAGTAACGAATCATAGCACATTATGTTTTTTCTCGCCGTGGCTGTCTGCCATCGAATATATTTTGTTTACATATAACTGGTTTTAACCCCCATATTTCATTTTTCCTCAGGTATACTGGAATTCTAACAGTACCAGACCCGACTGTGCCCGCTAAAATGAAAGTCAAATTTCCTCTGAGTAAGTATCTATCAATATTTCATTCTCTGCGTAACCATTCCTTTTTGTAAACTGATCGCTATCCAGTGCTGAATAATCATAGACCTCTTATGAGTTAAATGGACGAAGTTTTGGGCGAACAAGATCTGAGGAAGTCGTACCAGTGACATGAAGAAGAATAATGAACCATTAATTTGAAATATGCTATGTATTGTATTTTTCAGGCGTAGCGGGTTCAGCAAGTTACACAGTCGTAATGACTGACTACACATCCCACGCAGTCATCTTCACTTGCCAAAAGCTTGCCTTTGCGCACCGGAGATCTGCTACCATTCTCTCAAGAACCAAGGAGCTTGACAAGATGTACGTCGACAAGGCAAGTATCCGATCTTTTTTTAAGTTATTTTGGCAAAAGTCGCCCCAAAAAGGCAAATTTAACGCCCCGTTCGTGTTTGAAGATCACAAGCAAACCGATGTGTAATGGCGCGTTAATTAAATTTATGGATATCAAATATGATGGTATAGTGAACCCATCGGTCTTGGGAATACCTCAAAGTTACCGATGATCAGAGCTCAAAAGAAAAAAACTTCGTTACTTTCGTACATACTACTGCATTTTGTATCAAGTAAGTATTTGATCCAACGGCCTAATGAGAGTACCTATCCTCAAATGTTGCTCAAGACTCAAGAGGCTGTTAAGCCGAGTCGTTCTGATATCAACATCTGGTGATGTAACAACAAAGTAGAAACTACCATAAATAAAATACTTTTGCCATGATCTACTAAATGATCGCAAGAGGTTAAGGGCCGTTGTTTCAAGCGGCCGGTTGGTTAACGTAACATATATGTAGGTACCTACCTAAGTCAAATAATAACGATTACGTACTTGTTATTATTTGACGTACGGCAAGGCCATAATTTTGTAATTGTAGTTTGAAACAACGCTTTTTTTGGTTTGACGATAGTTAGCGCCATTTTTTACGTATACGCGTGCGTCAAGTTGACGTGAAACAACCCGCCCTTAGTAGAGATGACTTCTTTTCCTAACGCTTATTTTTCCATTCTGTAGATGCGAAACAAGCTGGCATCATTCGGCGTAGATCCGTACGACCTGTCCATCATCTCGCAGAACGGCTGCCCCTCTCACACCAACGGGACTGAAGGCGTCAACATTAACATTGATCCCGAGACCTTCTCATCACACAACATTGGACAAGCCGTGAGAAAAACTGGCAGTGCTATCGGTGAGTCTAAATGACATATTATGCTTTACAATCATGGAAATGATGAACAGTATTCATCAGTTGTCGGAATCTAAAGATACAAGTGAATGGGAATATATTTTAGAAGAGATTGTGAAATAGGTACGAATGGTCTATATTTTTAGGATCATATTTTACTTGGAACGAAGGTCGAATTCTGATAACCCTCCTACAGTATGACTTATATTTAACAAGTCAGTTAGTAGAAAGATTGTTCGACACCATGAGTAGTTAGCCCCGCTACCAAATTTGCTGCAGTTTGGACTTCAGCAGCATTATCTGTTTACCACAAGGACTATATATTGTTATGTAGCTTCGACACTTTAGTAGAAGAACCGTAATAACTCCAGTGTCTCATTTCAGCCGATGGAGTAGGATACGTGGTTGAAGCCGGCAAGACAGTGTACAGCAAGGTGGCTAGCAGTAAGGAGGACCTCACCGAAGCGCCCGGCAGCCGCTCCTATTCCGTCAAAGATGATGTCGAGTGGTTGCCTTGAAACGAGTCCGTGATGAAATGGCTCTAAGTACAAGTAGCCATAGTTGAGTGATTGCGAAGATATTGACTGAACCCAAACTCCTAGATTACGTATACTTATAGAGCAATACTTTATATTTGTAACCCTTGACATATCCAGTTTCTTCACGAGTTTTGTCCACTGTAAATTGTCGTGTTAGCTAGTGTAATGGAAATATACCCATGATATCAATTTCAGCTTGGAGTGCTTCGACTCCTAAACTAAGATTTTGTGAAAACAACAATGCATTTAATATTATCAGAATGTTAGAGGTGAATACTCATAGGATAGTCGGGTTATCATTATTTTATTTATAAGTGCACTCTACCCGACCAGAAATGTGATTTTTAGTTTAGTAACTACGTAACATCAATTTTAAATAGTGAATTATTTCGATAGCAGACAGTTTTATACCAAAGGATACCTTGCCTTATCATGCTACCATTGTACTATTTGTACGTTTATAAGAAGAATAAATTAGATTTACAATAAAAATGTTTTTTTTTCAATTAACTTGCCTTTTTTTTTTTTTTTTTTTCAGGTTGGGAAATCATCAAATGACTCCTCCCGCTCTGGGTGGAGCGGAAGGGAGTGTCAGACTCTTACTGACTAAAACCCACCCGTGTTCCTTTCTTAGCCCTTTATGTTCCGGGCCAGCGGTAACCCTTTCGGACAATCCCGCTGGCCCGGCAGGCTTCGGCCCTATCGGGCCCCTTCATTTCATGCTGACATCTCTTTGAGGCGCGCGTGGAACACGTACGCGCCGTCCGGCACGGGCCTGGTCCTGATCGGACGGTGAGCTACCCATTACTCTCCGCCCGCAGGCCCCCGCCTACGGTGGCCGGGAGTCGTCGCGCGGCTCCCGACGCCCGGAGCGTCTCCCGCGGCGGCTGGGACGGGAGGCTCTCTCCCTCAGCCGTCCCGCCGCCTCCTTCGCTAGCATGACTGCTTCGCAGAAGGAGGCGACTGCCCCCCACTCCCTCTCGCCCCGGACCATGGCTTGAACCAGGGCCGGACGCGAGAGGTCGCCGCCGCTGCCGATCGCCTCTACGAGGACACGGCGGTGCTCCGCCCAAGCGGGGCAGACCTCCACCGTGTCCTCTGGGCGATCCTGGCAATGGTGACACCCGGGCGTTTCCTCCCGCCTGATTATGTGCAGGAACCTCCCGAAACTTCCGTGTCCGGTGAGGACCTGCGTCAGGCGGTAGGTGAGGGCGCCGTGACGCCTCTCTAGCCACTCCTCAAAGAGGGGTCTTATCGCCGCTATCGTGGCGTGCCCTGCGCTGGGTTGCGACAGTCGCTCTTTCCATGCCGCCATGAGATCGCGCCGGAGGTCCGTCCGCTCCGCCGCAATTTGTTGCGGAAGCGGAGTTTCCCCCCGACGTAGTGCCTCCGCGCGCCACTCATACAGGCGCGCGAGGACTATCGCCTCCAGATCCCATAGCGGCAGTCCGGCAAGGAGGCTTGCCGCCTCGCCCGAGATCGTGCGGTACCCCCGGATCAGCCTAACGGCTACCACCTTCTGGGGCGCGTTCAAATAATGTGCGGCTCGCCGCCGCAGTGAACGCGCCCACACCGGGGCCCCGTATAGGGCCATGGACCGCACGACCCCCGCCTTTACCTTTTAAGTAACGTCACACCCGTCCTTCTATAATAATAATAAAAATAATAATAAAACGTTTATTTCTTAATTCAAAATTACAATATGGAGGTATTGTTGGTCCCAAACTAGGCACGGCCTGTGTCTTGGGCACCAATACATAGTTACAGCATCTTGATAATTTTTTTTCATACAAAATAAGTATAGTAAAGTTGAGATTGGCTAAAGTTAAGCTAGTTAGCCTCAGCATCGGGACTACAAGACTAAATGTACAAACAAATAGACTAACTAATTAAGGGAAGCTGAGATCAAATAATAAAATAAAAATTGAGATTTAGAAGATAAAAATAATAACAGTTGGTATGATTTCCGTTTGTGCACCATTGAATAGTTATGATAATTTTTGGAATAAAATAACATAGAAGTTGAAATTGGTACAATTGAGCTAGTTAGCCTTATCTAGACAACGAAACTAAGTTTATTAACAAAATAACTAATTAAGTGAAAACTAAAAACAATACAATTCTTATAGGTAATTAAAATTATAATGAAATTTAAAAGTAAATAAAATAAAATAAAAGTAAAACTTGGTTTAATTTCCGTTTGTGCTGCTTTTCTGTAGTGTGCGTCTGTGTTTGAGTGTATGTGTGTGTGTGTGTGTGGGGGTGAGAGTGTGTGTATGTGTGTAAGTGTAACGGTGTATACGCGTCTTTGTGTTGATGCAGTGTGAGTTAAGTTTATTTGGTTATACTTAGGATCTTTTCAGTAGAAGTGTATGATTGTTCCAAGAGCCAAATTTTAACTGTGTGTTTCATTCGGGTGTAGGAGGAGCTATGGATCTTAAGGACAGAGTTTACCTTATTGTAGATGTGAGTATGTAGGAATGATGGAAGTCTTTGGGCGAACGCAGAGTTTACTCTAGGGTTCGGGGTTCTGAATTTTCTTTTACTTTGCAAGGTTTTTAAATCAGTTCTCTTTAAACATTTTAAGTGACTTTTCGAAACTGTTATTGAAATATACAGTTTCCGCACCCCAAGAAGTGCTGCCTCTTTATATAGTCTGTCAGTTGGATAGCGGTAAGGTTTACAAAGCATGACTTTTAAAATGGCGCGTTGAGCCCTCTCTAGCTCTAGCATATAGGTTTTGGCTGCCCCACCCCATACTGTTACACAGTACTGGAGTAGAGACTGGCAGAGGGCAAGGTAAACTAATTTGCGAATGTCGGTAGAATCACATTCACGTAGAAGTTTCATGACATAAATCAACCTCCGAACTCTCTTCTGTATACCTACTTACGTTACCTAACCTGGGATCGACAACTCCATCACTGCGACCATGGACTCCTGAGAGAATATTTTCATATATTTATGTCCAGAGTTTCAGTCTATCAAAAAGTACTCTGTGGACAACTCGTCGCCACAGACTAAAAGGTTGCACGCTCTAATCGCCACAGACCATCAAGACCCGTGGCGGCAGCGGGTCAGACAAAATTAAAAAGACCAAAAAAAATAGATTGACTCGCCGCGCGCCGCTGGATTCTACTTGCGACATACAGACTTGCATATCCACCTGCAGTTTCAAATAAACAATGGATGTACCCGAGACCATTCACAAAGTGAACCTATAATAAAACAAGGTAAATGAAGGGGTACTCGCGAAATTACCCTCGTCCATCTGTGTAGCCAAGAGTCCAGCACTTATCACTGCACTTAACGAGTTCTATCAATAGCAACCTTATTTGAACGGAATTAAAGATCTCTGATTTTGACAGATTCGGCCCTGGCACCAGCAACAGCAACCTTATTGCCATGACAATAAAGGTCACAGCTTTTGACAGTGATATAAAACTAGAGGTAAAAATGTGTGACCTTTCACACATTTTTACCTCTAGTTTTATATCACTGTCACACACGCTAAGAAAAAGAATAGACTGCAGTCTATTCTTTTTCTTAGCGTGTCGATGGCAATCTAACTTGAGTTAGCCCTATAGTGTTCTTGGATTATTTCGGAGGTTAACGCCACTAACACCGCAAGCTATGCGCAATAGAACACTTCGCGTGACCAATCGGCGCAGGCGCAGTAACTAAATCGATAATCGGAAAATCTTTATACACAATGACAACACACATATTATATTTTACAGTCATAGTCGATTTCAAACCTATTTTATTTATAGGTGTGACCTAAACCCGCCCTTAACGTCACCCTTTTCTACGACTTAAGGGGCTTACTGGACCTAAACACAAAAAAACGCAAGTTTTAGAAACAATAAATGTATATGATAGACTACAGTAAACAAAATCAGAAAAATATATATTCTTCAGGATAAATGCTAGGTAGTGTGTTGAAAACATAATAAATAGTGTTTTAATTTTTAAGTCCAAACAATAGATTTGTTGTAAATAGATAATTGCTTCATATTTTACAATAAATTACCAGCGTTGTGTCATCGCGCTTCTGTTTCTTTTCTATGCAGTCCGACAGTGACCGTGACCGCGCTTTAGGTCATGGCGAAAGCGCCAGGGTAGCCCGTAATTTTTTTTTTTACGATTTTGCTATTTGCTGGTCAGTATTAAGTTGTACGTTAATATATGATTCGCGGCCGTAACAAATATGTACATATTTACCGAATTATAATAATTAACACTTCCCGTTAACCGGTCCCGTTTTTACCCTTTGGGTACGGAACCCTAAAAAGAAGGAAATGTTCGTACAGACGCCAGCACATCAAGCTACTACAATCTGTCAAATTTCTTGAATAGATTTTCAACTTTATCGCTACAGCATAAGGTTCAAGGTTGATTGGGAAAATTTGACAGTTTTGGGTATCTTGATGTGCTGGCGTCTGTACAAGAAATAAAAGTCACAAATCCATTTATGGAACTGTATTTAAATGATAAAAAAGTACAATGCAAGTGGAATATGGAATGTTTACATTCCTATATTATTGAATACATGAAAATGCTGATGAATGAAGTTTATAACATAGTTACATGTTTAGCTGGACAATTTATATAAATAATTTAGAATACAACAACAGTCAACAAAATATAGAAACTATTGTACCATTTCACAGATTGCACTAAGCGAGAAGTCAGTCCCATTTCAACAAAACCAGTTGTTTTCATGAATTTTACAAAGATCATTTCAGATCAAAACTTTTTTTAACATTACTGACCACAAAAAACTACACTTAAAATCGATGTTATTATGATATTTTACGCTCTAGGTCGCACGAAATGCTTCAATATAATGCAATAGGTACTTAAAATGTGAGCTATTCACTGATAGCTTATAAATCAAGCTCACTCTTACAGAAAGATGATATAATTGTATACTGGTATTATTGATGGAAGCAGTCAGCATCGACGCAAATTCTACCTAAGTATTTCCTTTTTCAAATGCGTTTTTATATAACATATCTTGTGATAATATTATACTAAGCGTCGAAGTGTGAGTTTGTAAGTATTGCAGTTAGAAATAGCAGTTGTCACAATAAGTGGCTATTAACTGGTCGAATGCCGTAATTACAGAAACAATTAAAAAGCCCTTGTGTGGATCCATGTTCCAATACTAAGGGTTTTAAAATAGTCTACTCGAGTGACGATACAAAAATGTACGCTAATTTGTTGTTTATTTTTAACACGATATGAGCTTTTTCGCCCGACTGCGCGGCAGGAAAGGCAGGGCTATGTTTTTCAAGCGTACCGTAAAACGGGGTGAATAGGGATGCAGGGGTGAATCGAGATGAAACTTTAAAATGAATTTTAACATTGAAATAATATAGTTTTTTGCCAAAAAGGACTCTAATGTGTTTACTGTATTATAATTAACGATTATGTGTCTGTCTTGGCAACAAACTATAATACAACAACGTTAAAATCCATTTTAAAGTTTCGTTCCGATTCACCCCTGCATCCCTATTCACCCCGTTTTACCGTTATCTATATGTATAGTTATATTTAGTTCATGACAATACAATAGTAGATGAACACTGCTATTTCCAACTCCATTACACCTGCAGATATCGTCACCTAAGGCGTGCAACGATCAAGGAAGCGCGGGTACAGGCAGACCTCGCGGATGTGGTACCGGTCGAGCAGCCAGCACAGGAAGCGCTCCAGGCCCAGGCCGTACCCGCCGTGCGGGACCGAGCCGAACTTCCGCTGGTCCGTGTACCAGTAGTAGGGGGAGGGGTCGATGCCCTCGCGTTTGTAACCTGCGAATTAATTAGGATAGTTATGTTCATAAAGATACGATATTTGTCGTGTTTTAAATACATGATGTAAGAACAGCTTCTAATGGCATATTACAGAAACTCAAATATTAGCTAGGGACTTTATAGGGTAACTTCATCCCATCTAAAGTCGAAAATAGAAAGTTGTGCCGGACGGGCGTGATCGCTGGACGCTATGGTGTGTAGGGAGGTCGTAAACCCATCCAGGTTTATCCCGGTGTGAGGATAGGTCTCTCCCTGTCCAAGCGGCGCTGACGTCCTACACCGACGGTTCAGGATAGCTTCAAGGCTTGATTTAGGGATACCAGTTTTTGACAATGTTCTGAATACGTTTTTGACAATTTCTGTATACGTCTTTGACAATGTCTGCTGAAGAACTCGATGATCAGATGACCATGGTGATGAGGAACCTTACCTTCGAAATGATACACAAGTCTTCATGACTGTTCAGGAAGTAATTGACGGGACTCTAAGTATATAAAAAATAAAAATATTCCTTGCCGATGACTACAAATTTGTTCTATTTACTGGTTTGCTTACATTACTCGAAACTTTACCGTAACGAGAGCCGTCAATTACTTCCATTTTAAACCATTTTATTGATCTATTTTTTACTATGTTTACATGTTGTTTTACACTATATACCACTTATATACGAACATACTCGTATATTGTGATATGTCGTTGGATTCCTTATTAAATTTCCTATCTCCTGAAGTACCGTTTTCATCTATATCTGTTTCCGCTGAAAAGTTATTTCAGCGGAAACAGAAAAAATATTAAATTTTCAATAAAAATATTTTTTCTTGTAAGTTTTCTCAAAAACTACTGAACCGATTTCAAAACTGTTTTCAGGTACTTCAGGCTGGTCCAACGACCTAAAACAATGTAATATTTTAAACTGTAAAACTATATTTTTCAGGGCGTGACGCGCCCTGAAACGATGAATAATAAAAACAAATATTAAAAAACATTAGCCTATCGCAGTACGACACTTAAATCTCAATTAAGTAGGTTTATCGAACGACTAGATACACAAAAGTTATGTCCAGGGCTAGGTCTTGACCTAGGCTACCTGGATGTACTAAAATTTCAAACATTGAAGCTATATAGCCCACTTAACTGAGGTAAATAGGTGTCGTACTTACGGTTTTATTCTATCACTATTTACTAGCACTATTTACCCGTTTCACTTTCACTTGTTATCACTTATGTACTTGTGTTTATGTAAAACGCACTATATATTGTGTGGTGACGCATCGTCGCGAACATCTCTCCCGCCGTGCAGTGCAGTGACGACTCGTAGCGCAGTCGGCGCGGCGCTGCATCGCACCGGTGAGCGACGGCTGTGGTCGCGGCGCCCAGCGCCTCGACGCCCGCCGCCCCGACGCTCGCCGTCTCGACGCCAGCCGCCGCGACGCCTGCCGCCGCGACGCTCAGCGTCCCGACGCCTGCCGCCGCGACGTTCAGCGCCTCGACGCCTGCCGCCGCGACGCCTGCCGCCGCGACGCCTGCCGCCGCGACGCCTGGGCGCCCATCGCCTCGGCGCTCGCCGCCGCGGCGCTCGCCACGACGACGCTCAGCGCCTGGGCGCCTGCTGCTTCGGTGTTCGCCGCCGTGACGCTCGCCACGACGACGCTCAGCGCCTGGGCGCCTGCCGCCCCGACGCTTGCTCGCTGTTCGGCGCTCGCCGCCGCGGCGCTTGCCGCGGCGACGTACGCCGCCTGTTACTTTGGTAGTGGGACGAGTTTCTTCACCGGACGCTTCAAGGTGCCGCCGGCAGTGCGCACCTCAGCGGTCCGGACTTCTCCGTCGGCCCCGGGGAACACGGCGACTATGCGGCCTCGCGGCCACGTGTTGCGAGGCAGCTGACCGTCGGCGACAAGGATGGGGTCGCCGACCTGTAGGCCGGGCCCGCTGCTGTGCGGCTCCCGCCGGTTTTGGAGTTCCGGCAGGTACTCGCGGACCCAGCGACGCCAGAACATGTCGGCGAGTATCTGTGACCGTCGCCACAGTCGCTTGCTGTCGATGTCTCGCTCGGTGAACACGCCGGGTGATGGTAGTCTCGCCGATCCACCGAGTAGGAAATGATTCGGTGTGATCGACTCGTTGTCGTCGCTGTCTACGGAAACATGTGTCAATGGCCGGCTGTTTACAGTGTACTCCGCCTCACACAGCAGTGTGGACAGCACTTCTTCGTGCGGGTGCTTTTCGGTGAGTACAGTGTACAGCGCGGACTTCACGCAGCGAACGAGACGCTCCCAGGCGCCTCCCATA
Organism: Luperina nickerlii; assembly: GCA_963855955.1. Lineage (NCBI taxonomy): Eukaryota > Metazoa > Arthropoda > Insecta > Lepidoptera > Noctuidae > Luperina > Luperina nickerlii. Next base: position 14,595,249 of record OY979682.1, read on the forward strand.
AATGGCGCCGATGGCGTTATAAAGCGCCACACGATGCCTCGGCGACTGGCCTCCTCTCGGAAGGCGTCTCGGAGCTCCTTGTCGGCACCGTGCATGTTGGTGCCATTGTCGGAGTGAATTTCAGTGGGGCAGCCCCGACGGGCGGCGAACCGGCGCAGCGCCAGTATGGCGGAGTCTGCGCTGAGGCTGGCGGCGATCTCGAGGTGGACCGCTCTTGTGGTGAGACACGTGAAGAGGGCCACGTATCTCTTCTGGTGCTGACGACCGACGGTGACGGATAGCGGGCCGAAATAGTCGAGCCCGGTGTAGGTGAACGGCCTCTGGTGATGCGCGAGGCGCGTCTTCGGGTGGTCGCCGGTCGCAGGCACGGGTGGCTGTGCCTTGCGAATGCGGCACTGCAGACATCGTCCGAGCACCTTCTTCGTTGTTGGTCGCAATTTAACGACCCAGTAGTGCTGCCGAACCTCGTTGATTGTGAGTTCTGTCCCACTGTGTTGTAGACTGCGATGTGTCCAGTCTATATATAACTGGGTGATGTGGTGATCGCCGTGTAATATCGGCGGACGTCTTACGTCATCGGTTATTTCATCGGTCGCGGCTATACGGCTCCTTAGCCGTATGACGTCATCTATGACTTCTATTTGTAGCGGCCGCAGTCTACTATCTTTGTCTAATGTCTTCTGTGCCCGTAGTTGAGTTATTTCTTGGGCAAAAGACTGTTGCTGTATGACTTGTATTAATAATTTCTCCGCTTGTTGAAGAAATTCTGCTTCTATTGTTTGTTTCTTGACGTGGGTGTCTGACGCCCTTATTGTTTGTTTTGAAGGAAGAGGCGTCGCTTTTTTCTGTTGTCGCCAGTCAGGGTCCTTTTCTGTGTTCTTTCTTGTTCTCTTGTAGAACGTTTTCTCTCTCTTTACTTTACAGAGAGATATAAATCGTAGAACGCTCGCTGTTGCTCGGAGTAGTCGCTCCCACTTCGAGAATCTTGTTGGATCCGGTATGGCTTCTGTTAGTTTTTTATTGTCTGTCTCTTCGACGGCCATGAGGATCCTTTCTTCCCCTGTTTCCTCTTTGATTGGAGGTTTCTCTGATGGCCATGACGACGGTTCTTCATACAGGAAGCTGGGGCCACAAAACCACTCGTGTTGTGAGTTAAAGTGGTGTGGTACGTCACGCGTAGCGATGTCAGCGATATTGATTTTTGTAGGCACCCATCGCCAGTCTTCGACTTTGCTATTTTCCTCTATGGCGGCTATGCGATGGGCGACGAAAGGTTTGTACGTTCGCGATCCTCTTCTTATCCACGTTAGGACGGTTTTACTGTCCGACCAGTACGTCACCGATACGGGCTTGATGTCGTGCTCGCGTATCACAGCTGCAGCCACGCGGGTTCCCATCACCGCGGCCTGCAGCTCGAGGCGCGGTATCGATTGCAGCTTCAATGGTGCCACCTTCGCCTTTGCCATGACGAGGCTGACTTGAGGCTTGCCATCTGTTGTTGTGGCTCGCCAGTATACTGCTGTCGCGTATGCCATCTCGCTTGCGTCGGTGAATACGTGTACTTGTATTTCTGTGGCTTCGCTGTACCCTGGATAGCATCTTGGTATGCTGACATTCTTGAGCTGTCGTAGGTGCTGTATCCAACTTCTCCATTGAGTCGCTAGGTCTGTGTCTAGCGACTGATCCCAGTCGACGGCTCGCCTCCATGCCTCTTGTAATATTTGCTTGGCTCGAATGGTTACTGGTGAGGCGAGTCCGAGTGGGTCGTATAATGACATGACGATCTTCAAAGCTTCTCTCTTTGTCGGCGACTCTTTTTCTAAAACGCCACTAGGTAGGCGTGCGAGCGTCAGGTTGAAACCCAACGTGTCTTCACTCGGTCTCCATATCAGGCCGAGTATCTTCTCTGTGTCATCTGTATCTCCGATTCTGACCACTTCAGTTCGGATCTGTGTTGGATCTATATTTTCTATAACTTGCGCACTGTTTGATACCCATTTTCTTAGTTCAAACTTCGCCTTCTGATGTATATTCTTTACTGTTGTAGCGATGCGCGTCGTTTCTTCAACTGTTCTGTAACTATCGAGGTAATCATCCATGTAATGATTACGTATGATGGCTTCCACTGCTTCTGGATGCTCTTCTATATGCCTTCTCGCGTTCCAGTTCTTCGCGAAGATGGCTGTGCACGGCGAACTTGCCGCGCCGAATATTATGGACGTCATGCGATATTCTTCAGGCGCGCCTTCTCTTCTATTCCCTCTCCACAAGTATCGGAGAGAGTCTCTATCTTGAGCTCGCACTTTCACCTGCATAAACATCTCCGCTATGTCTCCGGAAATGGCTATGTGATGTCGGCGGAACCTCATCATGACGCCGGGCAGTGACTGTAGCAGGTCTGGTCCAGTAAGAAGGAAATCGTTTAGTGACAGCCCTCTTGACTTGGCGGCAGCGTCATGAACTATGCGAAGCTTCTCAGGCTTCATCGGATTGAACACGTCGAAGTGAGGCAGATACCACGTTCTACCCGGTGTGCTCGTCTTGGGCGCTTTCTCTGCATACTTCTTTTGTATGAGAGAGTCCATCTGTTCTGTATATCTATCTCGAAGAGCGGGGTTGCTATCGAGTTTCTTTTCTATCGAGACGAGCCTCTTGAGAGCTGTCCCGTAGCTATCTGGCATTTCTAGGCTTTCATTTTTCCATAACATGGCTGTTTCTATGTGACCATCTTCTAACTGTTGAGTGTGACGATTCAAAATATCCTCTGCTTTCTTCTCGGGATCGGAGTCTGGTCGTCTTGGATTGATGACCAGTGATTCTATAGCAAAGAATTCACGAAGTCGCTCGTCGAGGTCTTCATCGCTATCTGTGAGTCGGTTGACGTAATGCACCTGCTGACCCAATATTCTGGTGCGCGCCGTGAAGAGTCCAGCCCATCGTAGTGAGTGATGCAATAGGCTGGTGCTTCGGGCCTCTGCGGGTCTCACTGGCCAGTAATAGGTGCCAGTTATCCTGGCCAATGAGAATCTTCGGTGCGCCTGTGTGATATATCAGCTGATCCCTCAGGTCGTCTAGGTGCTTGCAATGTGCGACATCTTCTTCACTGACTGTCTGTGGTGCGAGATTGAGCTTCGGTATGGTGCGCGCTCTGAACGGCACCTTATTCTTCAGCGGGCTCGCAAGAGTGACGGTGATTCTTCGCGAACAAGGAGTGTCGATCATGTTATCACCGATCGCACCTATCTTCAGTGGGTCGATGCGGCCCTCTGCCCCGACTTGCTTTGCTACGTCTTCGTCGATCAGGGAAACGGTGGACCCGTCATCGAGAAGCGCGAATGTTGATGCTTCTCCCGCCGGTCCGATCACTCGGACCGGTATCATCTTGAGGTAGGCGTGACTTGAAGTTGCTCGCGAACTGGCCACCGTTTCCTGAGACTCCTTCTTCGTTTCCTGGGCATTGGGCTTCTCGATACCCACTGCAGCAGGCTTCTTGCTGTGGTGAAGAAGTCGATGGTGTGTGGCTGTACACCCCTTGACGTCACACTCCTTACGTTTGCACGTGTGACCCAAACGACGGCTTCGCAGACAACGGAAACATAGGTTGAGTTTCTTCGCGAGTTCCCATTTCTTGTCACTAGATGCCTCTTTAAACTTTGAACAATCAGAAGCGTGGTGTCCTTCCTTCTCACAGACACGGCATTTCGTAGCCGTCTTGTCGGTAGCTGTGTGAGTTCTCTGTGTGACACGCTTGTTTGTTGTGGCTTCCGAATTGATGTTCTCAGGCGGAGCGAAGGCGCTGCAGAAACGGGCTTGCTCGGTGATAAACTCGCTGAAGAGTGAGAGGTCTGGCAGCGACTGGTACTTTTCTGTATATGTCCTGTACCACTGTACACGCAGGGAGTTCGGCAGCTTCTCTGTCAGCAGCCGCATCAGCTCAGCATTGATCAAGTAGTGTTCTTTCTTCAATGCACGCAGAGTGACTATGCCGCTCCTGACTCGACTCGCGAAGTTGCAGATGTCCTTAGGCGATTCACTGCAGCGCGGCAGTCCACGGAGTCTGTCTGTCTCAGCCTGAGCTATTGAGTCCGGACGGCCGAACTGCAGCTCGAGTTCCCTCATGATGTCATCTGGTCTGGCATGTCCAATGAGCTCCGAGCTCACTGTTTCCAAAGCGCGGCCACGCAGGCTTCTTCTAAGTCTTGCTGTATTCTCAACGTCGTTGAAGTATGTTCTTGTTGTTTCATAGATGGCACGAAATGAAAGCCATTCTGTATGTGCCCCACTGAAGTTCGGTAAGGTCATTATGACCTTTGACGCCGAGGGATGGTTCGATGTCCACTGTTCTGTTTTCTTGTCGGCGAGCGACGCTATAGCGGCAGTCAGCTCCGTTATGAAAGGACGGAGTGATTCTTTTCCCTTGGTGTCTTCTATCTCCTTCACTGGGACTACACTGTTCTTCACTTCATTCACTGTAGGATGCGACAAAGGTACTCGCGTCTGGAGGTCCGCTATAACGTCGACGTCCACAGGGGGGGGTTGTTGCTCTCGGCTTCTATTTCTATTTTCCCCCTCAGTGGCATTGTCCTCCTTCTCTGGCTCAGGCTCTGGTGCCTCTTCAAGCCATGATCGCACGTACTCATCGTTTGAGTTTCTATCATCCATATATTCGCCATCGGAATCTTCTTCCTCGGCTCTCTGAAGTGCTAACTGAGCAAGCTCCAACTTAATCTTCAGTAAGTCTTCGCGTGCTCTTGAAATTTTTCTATTGGTCCGCGTCGTTCTATCTGTAGTCGACGGCGGCTTGCTATGTTCGGTACGGGCGTCACCCCGGGTAGTCATCGGCATGGTTCGGCTGTAAGCTTGATCTAATTTCTTCTCTATTGTGTCTGGTTTCAATGTTCTATCTGAAGTTCCTTCCAAGTTGGTCTCTTTCCTGGACGTAGACGGTCGTTCCGTTTCTTCAGGCTGTACTCGTACAAGTTCTTCATCCTCCCTTGAAGCGGAAGGGCGCTGTGGTTGTTGTAGCTGCTCGGCCCCTTCGATGGTGGACGGTGAACGCGGTGGTTGGTTGTGACGGATAGCTGATACACTACGTGCTCTATTCGCCTCCACTGTCCATGCTGCGGGGGCCTTGCCTTGTGATCTTGTAACCGGCATATTGATTTTCAGTTGATCGCGTCTTCAGTCTTCAAGTTGAGTCCCACCTTCAAAGGCCAACGTTCAATCTTCAAATTGAACCCCGTATCTTCAAGGCAAATCCTCAATCCAAAATCCGGATCTTCCAAGACGGATCTTCAAACGGATCTTCAAAGACGGATCTTCTAAACGGAATCTTCAAAACGGGACTTCGTTACGTAACTTCAAACTGGAATTCCGTTACGGATCTTCAATACCGGATCTTCAAATACGGATCTTCCAATACGGATCTTCAAAGACGGATCTTCAAAACGGAATCTTCAAAACGGGACTTCGTTACGTAACTTCAAACTGGAATTCCGTTACGGATCTTCAAAACCGGATCTTCAAATACGGATCTTCAAATACGGATCTTCCAGGACGGATCTCCAATACGGATCTTCAAGACGGAATCTTCAAAACGGAGTCTCCAAAACGTAACTTCAAACTGTAACTCCGTTACGGATCTTCAAAACCGAATCTTCAAACGGATCTTCCAGGAATCTTCAGTATTCCAGAAAAATGTTCCCGGTTTAAGTCCTCAGACGTAACTCTTCAGGGATACGTATCCAGTGATTAATAAATCTTCAAGATTCTTGAAACGATCCGGCTCGACAGGACCATTGAATGTGCCGGACGGGCGTGATCGCTGGACGCTATGGTGTGTAGGGAGGTCGTAAACCCATCCAGGTTTATCCCGGTGTGAGGATAGGTCTCTCCCTGTCCAAGCGGCGCTGACGTCCTACACCGACGGTTCAGGATAGCTTCAAGGCTTGATTTAGGGATACCAGTTTTTGACAATGTTCTGAATACGTTTTTGACAATTTCTGTATACGTCTTTGACAATGTCTGCTGAAGAACTCGATGATCAGATGACCATGGTGATGAGGAACCTTACCTTCGAAATGATACACAAGTCTTCATGACTGTTCAGGAAGTAATTGACGGGACTCTAAGTATATAAAAAATAAAAATATTCCTTGCCGATGACTACAAATTTGTTCTATTTACTGGTTTGCTTACATTACTCGAAACTTTACCGTAACGAGAGCCGTCAATTACTTCCATTTTAAACCATTTTATTGATCTATTTTTTACTATGTTTACATGTTGTTTTACACTATATACCACTTATATACGAACATACTCGTATATTGTGATATGTCGTTGGATTCCTTATTAAATTTCCTATCTCCTGAAGTACCGTTTTCATCTATATCTGTTTCCGCTGAAAAGTTATTTCAGCGGAAACAGAAAAAATATTAAATTTTCAATAAAAATATTTTTTCTTGTAAGTTTTCTCAAAAACTACTGAACCGATTTCAAAACTGTTTTCAGGTACAGTCGCCGTCAGATATATTGTAGCAGACAAGGTGACCAAATACTTCTGAACAATTCAAAATGTCAATAAGTTCCACACACTACAAGTTACCATTAATATCTGAACATTCATTACTTCATTAATATCAGAGCAGATGCTTGTCAATAATTTCTATACACACAACTAACCAAAAATATCTGAACACTTACAACATTACACAAAATACTAATATTTTATATAGGTACGTATGTTGTCACAAATAAAAAAATATTTACAATAATTTATAATTTCATTACAAAACCAAGATCTATTTTCTATCAATAGTTTGACATTAACATAAAATATCAGTTGTATCCTAAACAAATGATTTTCTATACAATTTGTATGCCCTTTTCATCGTATTTATACTTAGAACAGTCATTTGGTGTTCAAAAAGGGTGTGGAACCTGGAATTTTATCCGGGAGTTTTGAAGGTTGGTTATTTTATTGAGTTCGACGTGTTCTCTTAGAATTTTCACTTTGTCGCTCATTGTTTTATCTTTGCCGCTCGCACCACCATATTGGAAAAATGGCGCCTAATAACAGTTAAAAACACCTGTTGGTATATAAGATGAATAATAGTTTGCGGCGCTCGTACGCCAAAACTATTGATTTTACAAAAAATTTTAAACACATAAATTGAAGGAAATTTTCTCTAGTTTAATTTTTTTACATTAATGTTTTATCGTAGAATGAGTCAGAAAGGAGATATTGTCTAAAACTTGTTATTAGGCGCCATTGTTCAAATATGGCGGTGCGAGCGGCAAAGATAAAACAATGAGCGACGATGTGAAAATTCGAAGAGAGCACGTCGAACTCAATAAAATCACCAGTTTAAAAACTTTCCAGGTAAAACTACCAAATGACTGGACTAACCACAGATAGTCAAGTGGATAGTCGTTTTTGGTTCGTCCTTTATATCATGCAGTAATGAATTAGGTAAGCTCAACGTTTGTCTGCGTAGATACACTTGACGTTGTAAGTGTTCAGATATTTTTGGTTAGTTGTGTGTATAGAAATTATTGACAAGCATCTGCTCAGATATTAATGAAGTAATGAATGTTCAGATATTAATGGTAACTTGTAGTGTATGGAACTTATTGACATTTTAAATTGTTCAGAAGTATTTGGTCACCTTGTCTGCTACAATATATCTGACGGCGACTGTACTTCAGGCTGGTCCAACGACCTAAAACAATGTAATATTTTAAACTGTAAAACTATATTTTTCAGGGCGTGACGCGCCCTGAAACGATGAATAATAAAAACAAATATTAAAAAACATTAGCCTATCGCAGTACGACACTTAAATCTCAATTAAGTAGGTTTATCGAACGACTAGATACACAAAAGTTATGTCCAGGGCTAGGTCTTGACCTAGGCTACCTGGATGTACTAAAATTTCAAACATTGAAGCTATATAGCCCACTTAACTGAGGTAAATAGGTGTCGTACTTACGGTTTTATTCTATCACTATTTACTAGCACTATTTACCCGTTTCACTTTCACTTGTTATCACTTATGTACTTGTGTTTATGTAAAACGCACTATATATTGTGTGGTGACGCATCGTCGCGAACAAAAGTAGTGAACTGAAAAATTGGTTTTCGGGACCGCATTCTGTAACTTTTAACGTTAAAAAAGCAATTTTTTGATTTTGAATGTAATAATAATCCCCAACTTGCTCTCTTTGACTAGAGCCAACAAGGACTAAACAACTGGGAATTAAACAACAATCACTACTTCATCTTTATTTTTAACTAACAGCGTCCCGCGGTCTCATCCGCATAAGTTTCGATCCCGTGGGAATATCGGGATAAAAACTATCCTATGTCCTTTCCCGGGACTCAAACTACATATCTCTATACCAAATTTTATCTAACTTGGTTCAGCGGTTTAAGCGTGAAGAGGTAACAGACAGACAGACACATTTTCGCATTCATAATATAAGTATGGATGGATGTTGTACATGATTTTTTTAATATTTTATATGCATATGTTTTTATTTTTCTGTTTGTGTAATATATATACTTATACTAGCGACCCGCCCCGGCTTCGCACGGAAACATTATTATTATTATACATATAAACCTTCCTCTTGAATCACTCGATCTATTAAAAAAAACCGCATCAAAATCCGTTGCGTAGTTTCAAAGATTTAAGCATACAAAGGGACATAGGGACAGAGAAATCGACTTTGTTTTATAGTATGTAGTGATATACATACTTTTTAATCCCAAAAAAATAAGGTGTTAGTTACCTTCCAAAAGCTCGTCATAGTCCCATGTCCTCATAGATCCTCCGACGATTTCACCGACGCCTGGCATCAGCACATCAACGGACTCGGTAAGCCGTCTATCTTCTGGACAACGCTGCATATAGAACGACTTGATCTCAGCTGGGAACTTGCACAGAAGGATCGGCTCACCGATGGCGTCCGTCATCTTACGCTCTGGCATTTCGGGTATGTCCTGCGAAACGATAATACACGAAGTTTTATAGTCAACAGATTAAAAAGAAAACAATCTTGAAACCTCTCTTGGTAGAATGAATGGATTAACCGTTCGTATGCATGAGCGTGGATCGACGCGAGTAACCAATGGCTTTTTAATTGGTTCTGTAATTACAGTATTCAACGTAACTTCGATAATCGATAAAATGACTTACCTCTCCAAACTCATAGAAAGAGCCGTCTTCTTTGGTAATGTTGTTAGCGCGCAAGTATTCGATAGCTTCCGTGTACGCCATGCGCCTGAACGGCTTCTTGGGTCTCTGGAAGAAGATAAATATACATATATAGGGTAGTTGATTCGGCAAACGTGGTCAGGTGGGTACTTAGCGACTATTCTCTGCCTACTCTACTCTAGAGCGCACTTAAGAGTAAACTAGTCGCAAGCTCGAACTCACTGGTGGTCATGGCCAAAAAGCACGCTGTCTCACTTGGCTTCGTGTCTGACAGAGCTAATATCAGTGATGAGCAGTTAGACGCTAGTCTACACGCACATCGGCTAGTTTTCAAGCACAGAAACACCGTTCCGAACTGACAGGCGCGTAAAAAAATTCGAAAAGTGCTTTGGAAAATCGAGTTTTATGAAAAAACCACTGCATAAATCAATTATAAATAAAGTTTATTAAACTTTTCGATAACTGAACTTTGTCGGTACGGACTTGGATTTGAAGATTTTACAGTTCTTTTATTACTTATTTACACCCAAAGTTACGTTAAAAATAGCAAGAAAAACGAATCTTTGTTGGCTCATAACTTTTTAATGGTTTTTTATTTTACTATTCTGTTTCCGTACAGACACAATTAGTAATAAGTCAAAACGATATCATGTTTAACTTTGGGTGCACTATGTCAAACAGTGGAGTAATACTCTCCCGAAATTTGTATGGAAAAAATATCGACTAGTGGCACCTTAATTGCAAATATCCCATGAATGTTCTAAAACGAAGGTTTTTGTGAAAGTTGTTGTATTTAACTAGGTCCTGCACGCAACTTCGTCGTGTGAAATTTCTATCCTATGACACTTGGCAATAGTGTAGCTTATGATTAGTGAAAGAATTTTCATACAGATTTTTCTACATACAAACTAACAAATTTACCTCTTTATTATATACTAGCTCCTGCTCGCGACTTCGCCCGTGTGACATTTCTTGTTCCCACCCCCTCGAGCATATATACACGGATAAAACGGCAGGGGGTGACTTGCACAGTCAATAATGGCCCCCGGAAACGGTCGCTAGCACATAGTGACGTAGCGACAAGGGGGCAACTTATGAGTGGAGAGGTATTCCACGGCTATCAGGACAATCCCGGAAGTACGGTCAAGATCCCTACCAGCATCCTACTGGAATACTTCCTTCATCCAAGCATGTTTGCTCTTGCGAATCTCCACTCTAAACCAGCCAATAAAGGCAAGAATGAGTTGGGAGTTCCGATCCTCGTCATTGTTCACTCCAGCCGGTCAATAAAGGCAAGCCAGAGTTGAGAAACAAGACTTCACCCGGGAGGTAGGGTCCGTGGGGTCGCTACTGCCCAACAGCTCGCCACATGCTGCCCTGCGGGTTTCTGTATCTTTCTTGGTCTGGCTCTTCACCCTAGACCTGTTCTGGCAAAGTAAATTCTTCCAGCACTGGCTTAGAGTTCGGAGCGCGCAAGCCCCACCACGACGTCAACGTAGAGATACGGTGGTGCGGTTATTATTAGTATAAGTTCGTAAATATAAGAGCCTGACAAGGAATTAGTAACGAGATAAACAGACACTACGAGACTGTACTAACTACTATAAATGTTACCTTGAAGTTAGGGTTAAGCTCATAGACGAGGTGCGCGTCGGGTGATGCCAGGACTCTGTCCACTACGTCCACAACTAAGTCCTCGAGCCGGGACAGTAGGTCCTCGAACGTGATGAATGGACACTCTGCCTCTACGTGGCTGTACCTGTTTATACACAAGATACATGTTAGTAATAGACAATGGATTTTGTATATGCAATATACAATGCAATCGTCTTAAATATGTAGTAGCCTACCGGTATAGGGAACAGGGTCCAAGGTACCGGCGGTCAGGGCTCCAGAGAGAGAAACCTCCTGACAAAGCGAGCCGTGTCCAGAAGTACCTCTTTCTGAATCAAGCCCTTGATCCAGCTGCCCAACTAGAGCCTCCTCAGGTGTTGGTCGAGGCTCTTGGCTACTAACCCATTGGCTGTCACGACTATCGGCACAATGATCGCTGAGTCCACATCCGATATGTCGACAGCCTCGCGAGCCAAGTTAAGATACTTGCAATGTACATCCAAAGTAAATTCAAACGAATTTGGAAGATAATGTTTTTTCATAGTGTTTGGTTGACAGGCTGTTTTTTATAACTCAGTTTGTTGTATTGTTATTTTTTTTAAAGTTTGTACTTAACTGGTGATGTTTTTATAAATACTACATGAAATCTGAGGACTTTGGTCCATACGAAAATCCTCAGACATAAAGGTCATACGTACTCAGCGAGATGCCTGCGCGTGCGCGACTGCTCAGCTCGGTAGGACTGCGCGATGCAGTACACGTCGCCCAGTGTGGCCAGGCATGTTTCAAGGTACAGTTGCGAGCTCTGAGTCAGGTATGCTTCCTCACTGTAGAAAATACAAGTTTTATATACTTTTTAAATCGAATTAATATAATAAGGAAGGTTACATACTGGTATTTTCGCGAATCGGGAATGGTTTTCATACGAGGAACTGTTCAGTGTGCGGGGTAGAATCACCCCATTTACTGATAAGTCACCTCCCGGCTACTCAACATGTTCAAAATTTAAAGTAATTTATTTGCCAGAAATATGGTACATAGGATGTTCATACATTTAGGAATAGTTCCACCTACCCAAAGAAGCTGAACTTGAAGAGCGTGCTGCCGCCCTCCTACTGCGTCTGCCCGAGCGTAAGCGGTGTCACCTCATACAACTTACCCTTAAGGTGAATGCGCAGTTGTAGCCCGCGAAATTCAAATTTTCTTACGTTTTTGAAGTGAAAACTGATCACCACGCTTGTTCAAGACGAGTAGGCGATTTCAGACTTATATTAACAACAAGTCCAGGTTTCCACACGATGTATCACCGAAGTCAGCAATGTCCAAGATAAACTAAGAAAGTACAATCATTATGATTTCAATTCAACAAAATATAACTTACCCGAAGTAGCTGAACTTGAACAGGGTACTGCCGCCTTCGCACTGCGTCTGCACGAGTGTGGGCGGCGTCACCTCCGTGTAGCGACGCGCTGCGAAGTGATCGCGGAAGGCGCGCGTTACGGCGGCGCGTGCGCGGAGGACCTTTGATGTGTTCTCACCGCGGATCATTATGTGCCTGGAAAAAACAATCGTGCCATTTAAATTTCGAACGTCAAAAGTAACATCATAAATACACATTCACCTTTGACAACAGTAATCATAGCTCAGTCATCACTTCATGTTCAGTAGTTTATGTATTAGAACGAAAAATATTTATGTTTTATGTTAAGAGTTATCTATGAGCCTCGGTTTTCATTCAATATAATCTGCATTCGCGATTTAAGTATTTGCCAAAAATGTAAACAAATATGAGTTTATGGAAAAATAAATTTAATTCCTACACAATATAGTTCAGTTTACACTACAACTTCAAACATTTTTGTAACTTTTCAATAGCGCTAGTAATTCTGAAATCAACTTAATTACCATTAAAATAAAGTTGATATTCGTTTAACTTGAAATAACGCCAATTTGAAACAAATATGGATAGACTATACATATAAATAACATTTTAAAGTATTAAAACGTGAATAAAAAAATATAATTGAATACACTGCCTTTGCCCAGCAGTGGGACAGCATAGGCAAGTAAAAAAAAAACTATTAATAGAGGTTAAAAAAGGGGTTTGCAAATTTTGACAGACAACTTACATAAAAATGCATACAAACAGTGCAAGTTAAATAAAAAGCAAATCTCTGTCTAGCATTTTTTATGATTTCGGTTTGCTCTCATTCAGCTGTGTAATACTAATGACTAACAACACATTAAGAAATCAGCAAGCAAGTAAATTAATCAGGGGGCACTAGTTAAATGTACTGCAGCTCCTAGCTTTTACCTGTTGTCCAGTTGCACGTCAGGCAAGGCTTCTTCGTTGAGGATGGCGTCAGCACCACCTGGTGGCGCGAGTCCAATCAGCTCCCAGTAGTCAGCCGTTAACTCGTGACCGCCTGGCGCCTAGACAATGATGCATATTGTTTATAACAAGGTTAGGTTATTTTTTGTAATCAGAAGTACAGTTGAAGATTGTAATGAGATTTCATGTTCAACTGACGGTGGAAGGATATATAAATAAATAAATATTTATTTATTTATCCTTCCAACTGAAAGCCATAGATCAATGAGGGTTTTCGGGAAAATTTACGACACTAGTTGGCACCACTGTGACAAGAGGTCTTCCAATAAAAAATATATGATGACGTTCATCATTCGATTCATTAATTCGTTCATCATTCTGTCATGACTAAAGAAAATATAGGCTCTTTGACAGATGTCTGGACCTGACGTGTCGGTGCTGCCACCTGGCGAACGTCATTTCAGAAAACCCTCATTACACCAACGGAGTAAAAAAATACTTCCTGTGCTGCTTTCCATCCATCCTGTGCACGGTGTACATCCTGTACGATCTGGAAAGCACGTTAAGCCGTTGGTCCTGGCTGTCATTCATGGATTATTGACCGTCTTTACTCGTCGTCAGAAGCCCAAAAGCCTGACAACCAGTCTTACCAAGGGGTTTCGTATTACCCAGTAACTGGGTTGAGGTCAGATAGACAGTTGCTCCATGTATAATAATGGTACTCAGTTGCATCCGGTTCGATCGGAAGCCGACTTCAACATAGTTGGCATAAGGCTAAGTAGATGATGATATATCACTTGATACTTATTGTCAAAAATAAAAATTTTGCAGATTCAAAGTTTACACTAGCTACTTACTTGACAAAAAACTACAATTTTGATTACCTTTCCCAAAGTGGCAATCTATTAAGTAAGTTTCGGGGAATTACCAAATAATGTGCAAGTATGGTTAGCTTTTCATTGAAATCCAAACCAACCATATATCTCTTTCTTTATCTTATCCTTGTATAGGGTTTATAAAGTAGATTATTATCTTATCCTATAGTTATTAATTTTCAATTTTATGGGAATACCCCTCACGTGTACTGTTCAAATGCTTTGTAAATAATGTTATAATTTTAATTTTGTTTAGTGTTAATTAAGCAAGACTGAAATGAAATACTTAATTTTTTCTATTTATTTTATAGTAAAAACGTCAAATAAATTAGGTAAAAGTTTGTAAACACTAACAAACTGCTAACTTTTATTCTACAACTAGATGGATATAAGCCAGCTACAGAATGAAAACCGCATCTTTTTTTATTACACAATATACAGGGTGTAAAAAGATCCATCACATAGCTGTAATATAAATGTGTGTAAGTGTTTTTAGAACCAATTTACTTAACTACACAATATCATTCATCTTTTTTCCGATTTTCATAACACTCACCATCTTTCCTTCAGGCACAACCTCAAGTTGTCCATAGATGACGACGGAGGACTCAGTTGAGAGTACCAGCGCGTTATAGGTCTGACACAGCAGGCCATGTAGCACGCACTGCAGGTAGCCAGTGCCGTCACGCAAGGTAAGGAAGGCGAGCGCGCGACCCTGGCGACGCAGGCGGTGTACCCAGCCGCGCACGCATATGCGCTTGCCGCGGTTGTCGGTTGCTGAAAGTATAAGTACGGTTGTAATACGAGTGTCATCGCCGATGTTGGCGATAAGTCTGTGTGTTGGAATGGGACTGGGTTGGTCACACGTCTTATAGGTACATCCTATAAGGGGAGATCAGGATACATCGGCCAGGATCGTCACACAGTGGGTGCCTGAAGACGGGCGTTGAGCCTTGCCTAAACGCTGCTATGACGATTTGGACTCGTTAGTCACCGACTGGAGAAAGAAAAACACAAAGACAATTGGAAAACATGGGGGGGGGGGAACCTTTGCCCAACTGTGGGACAATATAGGTTAATTATTGCAAGTGAAAAAATTATGGGCATTTGTGTGCACAATGTGTTTACAGAGAGTACCAAACTGTGGGCAGGAATATGGCAAAAGTGAGGGTTTTCCATTAGCAGGTTGATTCGTTTTTTGGAAGATTATTCAATCCTAATTAATCTATACTAATATTATAAAGCTGAAGAGTTTGTTTGTTTGTTTGGTTGAACGCGCTAATCTTTGGTACTACCAGTCGGATTTGAAAAATTCTTTTTGAATTTGATAGCCCAATTCTTGAGGAAGGCTATAGGCTAACATCACGCTATGACCTCTAGGAGCCGAGCAAAACGAAAAAAAGTCAGAAAGAACGCTAAGCAAAAACAAAGTAATAGCGCGGGCAGGCGATGCGTTGCGAGTAACAAGAAATTTCACGCGGACGAAGCCGCGGGCCGAAGCTAGTTTAGGAAATATTGGTGTCTGCTCCAAGACTATACAAACAATCATTGTCAATATCTATAATCAAAATGATTCTCATTTGCAATGTTATCATATTTTATTTTTTAAGAATTAAATAAGGTAACTAGACAATTAGATAAACATAAGTTACTTTTAGTTAAAATATAAGTGGCTTAAAATGTGCAGATTATTGACCTGTGTTACAAAGTAGCCCTTTAATCATTGTTTATTTACCTTGAGTGCTATAAATAAGGAAAACCCAACTAGTGGGAATACCAGTACCAAGTATTTTCTCAATATCAGTTATTGGGTCATGTAGGTTAACATTCTGTTCACATTATTTACAAATCTAGTATTTAGATAGATAACTATACATATATTACTACAAGAATAAGCTTGAATGTCTGACAACCAGTTTTATCAAGGCATACCCCATGCCTTGTGTTACCCAGTTACTAGGTTTTGGAAGTCAGATAGGTAGCCCCTCTATATAAAATACTGGTATTCAGCTGCATCCTGTTAAGCTGACCCCAAACTAGTTGGGAAATGGCTTACTAGACAGATGATGATAGTGTGGTAGCTACTACCAGCTACCAAGGTACTTAGTGAGGGTGTAAGATAAAAATAGGGATATCCCCTAGAATAGGGAAACCTTATGTAATTGTGTTGCATCACAATTGCAGGTTTTCCATATTCTAGGGAAAACCCCTTTTTGTATTTACAGTGATAAAGGGTATTATTGACTTTAGATTGTGACAGATTTAATACTGTAAACAATTTTATAACAAATTAATTGGTTTTTATACAGGTGGTTTTTTTTTTATAACCAGCTAAATGTTTCAATGCAGGGGGTTCAGAATCATGTACTGAATCCATCCACCCTGTACTAATAGGAACTTTTACAGACCAATCTAAATACATTTTTATGCTGTTATAGAATAACCTTTACTGTGACTTACACAGTTACAGAATAGAGAGAAAATAGATCAGTGTTGCCAACTTAGTGCTTTCGGCACTAGATCTGGTGCATTTTTTGATGTTTTAGCGCTCAAAATTCCATAACAGTGCCTAGTGCCATAACTAGTGCATTTTTGAAGTCTGCAATTTATCACACACGTTGGTTAAAACAAGCTACTAATATCTAATCTGTGGTGGAGAGTGGTATAAGGATGTCCGATCTGCAGATGACATCGATAAGATAATTAATCAGTGGCGGAATATACACATTTAGAAATGGATTCTTTCCTTATTCAGAGATTCACACCAATGACACTGTCAAGTTTTGGCTTGAAGTAGGTATGTCATTACAAAGATGCTGGAATGAATAACCCATTCCAAGAATTAGTTGATTTTGCTTTGCTCGTTTTAGTATTACCACATTCAAATGCCGATGTTGAAAGAGTGTTTAGCCAGATGAACATAATAAAAATAAAGCAACGAAATCGAATGAGTCTTCACACACTTAATTCCATATTATATATTCGATATGGGCTACGAGCATCAAATAAAACTTGCTACAATTATGATATTCTGAAGGAAGTTCTTGAAAAAGTCGGTTTGAAAGAGTTTAAACTCCAACAATCAACTCCTGGTCCCTCAACTTCTCAAACAGCCACCACAGCAACCGTGAATTCAGACCAAGATTCCTACTCTGATTAGGACGATGATCTAATTTTGTACAACTTAAATATTCTCAATACTTTTTTTTTGGTTGATATTATCTTTGGTGCTCTTTTATCAAAATTAGCACAAACCTAGTGCATTTTAGGGTTTGTTTAGTGCATTTCTTACAATAGCAGTTGGCAACACTGAAATAGATGCAAACCCACAAAAATGTCAATAAAAAAAACACAAAAATACAAATTCTGACTTTTAAAATTCTCAATTCAATATTTATTACTCTTTATCTTTTATTGTTATTATTATAATATCATATTTAGTTATTATTGTAACAATAACTGAACATCTCACCGCAATACTGCAGTTTGTTGCATCATCTTCATTGTTGTGTTTATGGGATTCTACAATGCATTACAAACTGCAAATGTGCAAGTTTGGAACTGGCAATTTGTATTTAAATGAGAATTATTTTCTTTTTTATTTCATAGTATTCCAATATTGGTTCTGTAAGCAACCATTTTTCTTTTAGCAAACAATGTTACCGTTTACTGGAACATTCAATGTTTTCAGTTTTACTTATATTCATAGCTCGGGATTGCTGAGCCTTTATTTAAGAGTTGTTTGTGAGACAACAGTTAAAAACATGCTTAAATTTTTCATAACAATACCAGATTTAGGCACAATCACGGGTGTCTAAGAACATCACTAACAAAAGCATTTGATACCCCCTCGTCTGTTTAGCAAGCCTTATAAGTTCAGTAACAATGCAAAAAGTAGTTGTGTCTCATTAGTGACAGTTTTTTTATTAGTGACTATTCTTTAAACATTTTCTTTGTGTAGTTTATAGGTTAGTATTAATATTAGTGTGAAAATATGATTGGTGTAAAAGTTTTTGAGCAAACCTACTTACAGAAAAAAAAAACATTTATCAGGTTGTCAGTAAGATTGCCTTGTGCAACAAGATTGCTCATTTTACACTATTTTTAACTGTTTGTCCTGTTTGTTTAAGGTGGTGTACAAGTGTTTAAATAAAGAAAAATACATGATACACCAACCCCAAATAAATTGGAATAAGGGCAGAATGATGAATAGTGATTAATAAATAAATAATACTCACTCTCTGATATTTTCACGACAGTAGCCTTAGGCAAGCTAGGATCTTCTTGTATGACAACTTTCTTTGCCTCTTCAATGTTCTGTTGTCTCTTGTCGTTGCCCTCTTCTTCAGCTTTCGCCTTGTCTACCGCCTTATGGCCTTCCCTCACCCAGATCTTGTGAATTTTCTTCAGCTGTGATTTTGCTACAACTTCGAACACTTTCGTGTCGTCCTTAGCATCAACGTAGATCGTGGGGAATGGTTCCTTGCCAGCATGGCGCATAGCCTGTAATACCGTCTTAAACGGCTTCGTTTCACTCCCATCGCCAGTCTCATCACTACCGTTCTTATCCGACGTGTATATCTCACCTAAAAATAAAAAGAATATGTTGCATACGTGTGCGTAGAGGTTAGGATGCAAATATAAAAAGAGTTCAGATTAAACTTACCTATTGATAGGTTCTCCATTTTCACTGTTTCTAACTTAACTAAAGCTAACTATGATATTGATTTTTATTTAGAGACAACTATTCTGCACACGAGTACCACAATGTCCACAATATAAGAATCTGATGAAACTTCATTCACACCGGTTCGTCGGTCAGACTCAGGAACTCAGGTACACATGCGCAAGATTTTAGGGTTGCTACTGTTAGGTGTAAAATTTACCCATTAACATCATCAAAAATGTTTATTTTCTTGCCGTTTAATCTCGTGTACTGAACTGCGTAACACACCATTAATCTCAATCTGAATAATTTTGAAGGATATTGCTAATCCATTGCTTCATATGGTCGATAAAAATGTCTGCTCAAAAACGTAAATAACGCAATGAATGTTGTTGAACTGTTACTGTCAAAATGAAATCTATTGCTAGCTACTGTTAGTGTGTTACGCTGTACGCAATTACCCGGCAGACCTAAAGAGACGTGGTTACTAATTTATTATAATAAAATTATTAAAAATGGTCGAATTTGCATGAATAAAGTTTACTTTTATTATTCGGGTTTCATGCAAAAATAGAACCCTTATTTATACCTTCATATTGTCCGTCTATCCATCCCTCCGCCTGTCGGTCTGTCCATCTGTCCGTACGTCCGGTTGACACAGTCATTTTACTCGGAGACTTGGCTCTACAATGAAAATTGAAAAGAAGGTGTATTCTGTACACTTCTATACTAATGGTGTAGTGAAATTACGAAAAATATTATTAATGATGGCACTCCTCAGTCCTCTTAAATACAAACAACTGCTAAAAAAAATGCACAGCAGCTAAAAAGATGTTGATGTTCCTAAGTAGGCAATATCTGTATAGGTATTCATAACCATTTGATACGCTTCCGTGTCGAATCAACCAACAATCAGTGTTGTCGAAGGAGTCCTCTGAACGCTGTTCATAAATGTGAAACCCGAAAATTTTGGACAGTTAAAACCAAATACCTAGACGACCACTATTTTCCTACGGTTATTTGCGGTCGAGGAGTAGGCAAATCAGGTGACAGGCCAGCACATGTTCAGCTTGGAAGTCTGTTGAATGGTTGTGAATAGCTATGCTGATGAGATATGGGATGTCTTCAGTTACAACCGCAGAAATAACTTTATTTTTCATTGGTTTTATGGCGAATACTATGGTATATAAACTTATTTTTTGTAGTCGAAAATAAATTCTGTGCATGCGTAAATATTCATTCCAACTAAGGATCCCTTCCTTGTGCGTTGTCCAGACAGACGTGACCGGTTTTTTTTATCGATCTAGAACTAATAAAAAATGATAAGTACTAAGTTCTTTTTCAGTATAGTCTTAGAAAAATTGTAATGCTTTAAAAAACCCACATTCAGGGAAATAAAATTTTATTTGGTAACATTTAATCTATTTTGATGACATTGACAGTGACAGGATGCTTTGATGTTTCTGTATTTCCTTAGTCATTGGCAATGATTTCTTTTTTTTTTTTGGCTTCGCACGTTTTGTGCATTCAGCCAATGTCACGTTTTGTTACCAAGTTCGAAGTTTCCCGCGCTTTTTCTCTTCCATTGGCAATGTTGTTCTGTGATTCCAATGTTGTAAGTAATAAATAATAATAATAAAAAGACTAATTGGTATTATAGTTCAAGATTTTTCTTTTTCAAAGAAAAGGATAATTACGGATTTTTATTTTTTTTTACTTTTTTGTAATTAGGATGGCTTATTTAATCAAGTCATGCAATGCTTCTTCCAAGAAATACCGTGGCTTTCACACGGGCTACAAAAAGATAAGCATGCATTGATTTATCGTTTTATAGTTTTTTGACGACATTGCATGTATTTACACTTTAATAAAAAAAAAAAATTAAAGCATCGAAGTTAAAGCATTTTTATCGTTACATAATAAAATTTCATGAACTCGATCAAACGTGCCGCAATCACACCACAAATCGCAGTGACAAAAAATATGGGCAGTGGTTATGTGTGAATAGTGTCGCTGTAGCTTTTTGCGGTTGCGTTGTGATAAAGTACAGATCACATCAACCTACCACAATCTGTCAGATTTTCCCAATCAACTTTGAACCTTATGCTTTAGCGATAAAGTTGAAAATGTATTTAAGAAATCTGACAGATTGTTGTAGGTTGATGTGCTGGCGTCCGTACACACAGCTCCATTAAGTGATTACCCCTCCAAAAGACATGTGCGTTCAAATCCGTGATAGGCCCAAGTTGGTTTTTGTATTTTGCAAAAACATTTTATTTTAAATAATTTATTGTTTTTGTGAATAAATAAGTTTAAGATAGTATTTAATTTTTAAAATTCTGTTTTTATTATTGTTTTTTTCAATAAAACGTTAATACTTTTATTATTGCGAAAACGACAAGCAATTATAGGATTAACATTTACGAACGTTTTATTCATCGTCTAAATAGACTAGAGGTTTCAAGACCGCTTGCCGTGCTTATGAGTGGAAGTTCAAATCATGGGCACGAAATGTGCTTTTTGTTCATTATAATTATTATTTTAATATATTTTTCTATTTTGTTTTAGTAATTATTTATAAAGAATTTAAAAATAAAGAAAAATAAAATACCTTAATAATCATATAATAATATTTATTATTGCTATTATTTAACAAAACTATGATCTTATTTTACAACAAAGATTTATTTTGATTTGATAATTTTATTTACAGTTATCATAATATACTATTTTGCCAACTGACACAATTGGGTTCCTAGACAAGTGGCATCCTATTAACGTAAACGATAAAACAGTAAGCGGTAGAAATATTTTAGATTGACATAACCTAACGAAATGTCACGTGACCTGTCATGTCGTCTCAGCATACAAATTTGACATTTGACAGTCTGACAAGTGACATCGAAAGAGACAAGTTTTGAAGCGTTTGCAACTTGTCTAGGAACTAGAAGTTAGTTTGGCAGGATTACAATCATGAGCATAATAAGTGAATAAACATGTTATCAATAGATATCAATTAACATCTCTTATTAGCTCATGATATCTACTTCGAATATTTTGCTATACAAAGTAAAATAGTGGGATCAAATGAGTTAAATGTCTTCGTTGTTTATTTTGTTGTCATACTTAATTAATATAACTGCTATTTCTGGGCAAATCGCAATCGTTCTCTTCGATGTTCTTCTGTTAGACATATTTTGCAGGTCGATAACTGTGAATGTTCGCTGCGTGTAAATGTCTTCGACCCGTGGACAGAGATATTCCATGCCGTTGCGAACTGTAACGAGTGGATGTAAACGGCGGTGTAGTGTGAACCTTAACAATATCCCGATGATGTTCAGATTGGTCCGTATAGATCCCAGTAGTTCTCCGACCCATGGACATTGTCTTAACATCGCCGGTTTCTTGAAATCTGCGCACCCATAAGCGCACCGTTTGTCTCTGTATAGAAAAAAATGGTTTTAAATAAGTTATTAAATACCACACACAAGATACCGCCAATAGCTCAACAAGAAAAAAATCGGAGAACACAATTAATATTATAATGAACTTACTGCTATACCAAGCTGTCTCGCAATTCCTTTTATGCTCACTCACATTTTGTTCACACAGAACAACTATTTTAGTTCTCATAAAATCATAAATCATTTTAAAAATTAATGAATAAATCGTAGTCGTTTACTCTTCGCCGTTTTAAGTGAACGTATACATCAAACGTCGTAGTTATAACTTGAGGGTATGGATTAATTTTATAAAGACAACGTAAGTAAGTAAAATTAATGGATACCCTCAAATTATAACATCTATCGATTAGACATCCCACCTAAAGATAAAATGACTCAAACCATAGTAGATAACAATTTCAACGCAATTCATATGGGCTCGCTGGCTAGTTCGTCAAACTGCCGGTATGAGTATGACGACGTTCGGTGATGCGATGGTTCGAATCTGAGTCGAAACAATGGGTTCTTTTTGAAGTATTCTTTAGATTATTTGTAAGGAATTTAATGTGTAACATTTTAAAACTTGAGGGGTTAGCACATACTGACGCTGTCTGTACAAAATTTCGATGTGATTGTCGCTAGTAGTTGCGATGTCGTTACGTTGTGGCTACCACAGCACAGAATACTGATTGGCGACGAGATGCTCGGCGCGGGCAGTGCGCGGCGTACGCGCGCTTATATTTTGACAAACACTTGACCAGTGTGATCAGATTCAGTATTTTTCGGTATATTTTATCGACTTTTACGAGCATCAGTAGTTCAGTATTTTTGTAGCGAGCATCAGTAGTTCAGTATTTTTGTAGGTACGGACGCCAGCACATCAACCTACTACAATCTGTCAGATTTCTTTAATAGATTTTCAACTTTATCGCTAAAGCATAAGGTTCAAAGTTGATTGGCAAAATCTGACAGATTGTGGTAGGTTGATGTGCTGGCGTCTGTACAAAACATAGTACATATATAGTATTTATACCTTTTCGGTATATTTTATCGACTTTTCCGAGCATCAGTAGTTCAGTATTTTTGTAGGTACAAAAAGCGGAAGTAAGTATTTTTGGGTATATTTTGGATGAAAAGCTATGTTAACACCGTAGCGATCGTCCCCGCGAACATTGATGTTCAGGTAATTACCCGGATTTAGTCTATTATATTTCATTCAAAATAAGATATTCAGTATTTTTTTAAGGTGCTTCGGTTTTTTCGTATAATTTAATCTGGTCACACTGCACTGGACAAACAAAGCTCAGAACGCAGAACGCAGCTCCGCGCATCAGTGCGGACAGGCAGCTTGCGCGCCTTTCCGAACTCGCGCCCGCCCCGCGCCCCAGACGCACACTAAGGTGCAGCGCAGACGACAGACTATCCGTGACGGACTTTTTAGTCTGTGAAAATAGAACCTATGCAATTATATGCAGTAACGCACACGACGCGCAAAAAGTCCGGCGCACAAAAAATCCGTGTAATTCGGGCAGACCGCACCGCGCCGGGCCGCGCCGCTCCGCACAAAATGTCTGTGAAAAAAATAGAACGTTTGCTTCAACACGCGCTAACGCAGACGGCGCACACTTTAGTCGGCAATCTGCATTTGCTAGGGGTGGACGTAATGCACGCGATCTATTATCATGGCGCCAGAGGTCGATGTAACGATGTTAATTCAAGAAATACAAAACAGAGCAGCAATTTATGATACTTCTAAGGCAGAATATCATGATAGACATTAAAATATGTCTGTTTATTTTTCTATTCTGTCGGTTTCTTTTTAAATTTTAAAAAGAAACCGACAGAATGATCGAAGATGTGTGTCGTGTGCGTTGAGTCTGTGAAAAATCCGCGACGGACATTTTGCGCGCCATGCAGACTTTTTGTGCGCCGCAGACTCGATCGCACAAAAAGTGTGCCGTCTGCGTTGCACCTAAGTATAATATTTTCTAAATTTAAGTATCTCAAATTCTTTTTTTTTCTTTTTGGAGTACAAACCGAATGAAAATTAACAGAAGCAAATTACGTTAAATATACAGGCACGGTCCAATTGCTCTTTAATTCATTTAGTGAAATCATAGAAAATCTAACCTATCCAAATCAGGGTGCTCTATTTTTCAAGCTCGCTTCGCTCGCTCTTGCATTTAATATCACAATGATAGCTCTCCAATTTTTGAGCTCACTTTGCCCACTTTTGCAGTACTTACTTATTTTATTACAAAAAAGAAAAAAAATCACAATGACAGATTTACCTAGTATACGAGTCAGGTTTCTTCAATTTTCTAGCTTAGGGCTGTCCAAACCAGATATGAACCCGGGCGGGGCAATATAAATATCTAAATAGTTTGGAGGGTCGCAGAAACAAACACTTAGGTAACAATATTTTTTTGAAGAAAAATATGACGGAGAAGGTATAGTGTGTCTCGTTATTATCAGCCATATTTAACTATTGTGGGCGTACTATGTGGGTAGTGTTGGTTATGGCGCAATAGAAAAACCGTTTGCAGTTCAATTCAGATTATATTTTCACGAACAATTTAATCACACTAGCAAATTACTCACTGTAGATTCACGACACAACCAGATACGGAACGGGGGACAGTTTCTGAGCACCTGCAGTGCGATTCTGTAACCATCTCACCGTGAAAACTTAGGTGAAGTGAGCGTGGAGTGAACAGTCAGTGTCATCTTACCAGATACTAGGGATTGACCAAGCATACATTTACAATCATAATCGAGATTTTAATAATATTTTTTTAGCCTAATCCTATTGATATTTTTATATAATTCAAAGCTAGTATTTTAGTGGTCAAAACATTAATATTTTGTGGGGTTTTACTTACAATAAAATAGCAAAACAGAAGCGCAATCAGAATCTCAATCCTGTTTTTTTTTTCTTTTTTCCCTAGTCTAGTAAGTCCTTATAATTATAGACTGAGGCGCGAGCGCGTCACGTACGAACAGTAAATAAAATTAAAACATTCACGTTTATGACAGCTAGACTGATGAAAATACGCATCGACATTGTTTGGTTATTATGAGCAATTGTAGATCGAGTCTAGTAAAGACTGCGACGATGTTCAGCGTTGTTATTAACCCAAATCTATTGAATTAGAAGAGATAACCGAGTGTGTCAAGTCATCGAGTGCTAACGGATGCCTAGCTGACGGACCATAGAATGTAATCCCACGTAGTTTGTGTGGCGTGATCACTTCACCCGATTCACGACACTAAATGTCGTAAATCGGGTGAAGTGAAGGTGAAGTGATAAGATCACGCCGCGCTTGCGCGTTAATCACTGTCATTATCACATTGCAGATTGCGTGATCACTTCACCTTCACTTCACCCGATTCACGACATTTAATGTCGTGAATCGGGTGGAGTGAAGGTGAAGTGATCACGCCGCGCTTGCGCGTTAGTCACTCATTATCACATTAGAGATTTGTTTTTACATATTTAACTTGTAAGGCGTCATGTATAAGAACATTAGGAAAATGTAATACCAACGTCAAATAAGTGCAAATATTTTATCGCTCATCGCGCGCCCGTGTTTGCACTGCACCTCTAGTAACCCTTAAATGAAGAAGTGGTTGGTGTCAACCCTGAAGTGTATGTATGGTCCCTAATAGTGCATAACGTAGTAAGTACACTCCTTTAGAATATAAGTAAGCAGTTTACATCAATGCGCATTGTAACATAAATTCACTAGATATTCATTAAAGTATCAAGCTGGTTGTCTAATTCTAACGACCCTTGAACCCTCAACATTTCATGGCGACCCTGCCTTAGAGTCTGCCAAGGGGCAGATTAAGCAAAGTTTTCGTTGAGCGATTTTCAAAATGTGTAACTAAAGTAGAAAAAGACGAGGTATTCGCCAATCAAAACGCGGCTGGTGGAGGTGTTGACGCCGAGGTGGTGTTGCCATGGTTACGAGATTCGAGTGGAGTGATATATGGTACATTCCGAATTGCACTGTAATCGACTACAGCGTGCTTACACCTTGACCCCAATTCTGCTGTATGGTATTTATCTATTATTCCCCGCATAATCTTACCACGCCGTACGGTTGTCAAGCGTGGTATTTTGACAGTTCAAACCGGTTTCGGTCATTGTGTCATAGAGAATACGTTAATAGCAGATGTAGTGATTAGGTTATTAAGGAATTGACGTGGTTTCGAAGTAATGAATCATCAAGTGGTCAAAGTGAATTAGGGCCCTTTTCTGAATTAACGTGAACGCGATAACGATGTCCCGTGAATCGACATATATATGAAGTCATGGCATGTGCCATCTTGCGATAACGCCGACTACCGACCATGCCCTAAATTAATAATTATCACCGATCTTTAAACTAACGTGGCATTTTCGAAATTGTGCTTCTGGCTACAGTCGCCACCTTACCAAAGAAGAGGAAATTCGTGGTGTATACACAAATAAATACTATAATCCAACCATGAGTCACTATTCAAGTGAATAGGTATATTACTGACTCTCAGCTGCCATAGTGGTGATTTATCTAAATCGGAAAGCAAATTATTCATGTGAGCGATGATGACTTAATTCGGAATGAGCCATATTTCACGCCGCGCAAGCGCGTTAGGCGCTGGCGCTGTCTGGCTATATAAGGACTTACTAGTCTAAGGAAAAAAGAAAAAAAAAACAAGGTTGAGATTCTGTTTAGCTATTTTATTGTAAGTAAAACCCCACAAAATATTAATGTTTTGACCACTAAAATACTAGCTTTGAATTATATAAAAATATCAATAGGATTAGCATTAAAAAATAATATTAAAATCTCTTTTATGATTGTAAATGTTTGCTTGGTCAATCCCTAGCATCAGTAGGATGACACTGACAGCTCACTCCACGCAAGTATTCACGGTGAGATTTTTACAGAATCGACATGCTGTTGTCCGTACGATGTCCAATGTCCAAGTCCAAGTCCAAAGTGAGCTCCACATCGTTCTGTCGAGCTGTTTTCTAACCCCCACGAACTCAGGCTAGACTCTGTCAAGCGCCGCCGGGTGGCGCTAGCGTTCCGAATAGTCAAATGTATGACCGGATGCGACAAATAAAAAGTCTCGTCACATTTCGTTTGACAACAACAACAACAAAACGCACACAAATTATACAGTTCGGAAATTCCCCTATTAATGGTGACAGAAAATTTGTTGCCATCTGACTAAATATTTAATTTGTTTATTTGGGAAACCACAATACAATAATGCTTTTATGCAACCGATTGCATCAGTCTGCTCGAAAATGGCTGGTAAAGTTATCTAGATAATCTTCTGTTAAACTTTTGGACTGTCTTGTTGCAGTGGGTTTTTTATACTTATTTATTCTATAGATATTTATAAAATTCAAAGTCCTGCCTGACTGATATATCAACGCACAGCCTAACACACTGGTCCTAAAGATATGTTTGGAGGGTGTGTTCTATGTGAAGAGTAGGTATTCACTAAGAAAGGGTTTTTCGAAATTTCACGCGGACGAAGTCGCGGGCAGAAGCTAGTTAAATTATAGAAATCTAAATGGGTGAAAGTTTATTCTAATTTTAAATCGTTTAGAAAAACATTTTAAGACTTCTGTCAATGACAAATGATATCCGCCATGTTTTTTTTTTAATCCACATAGTCAAGGGCAATTAATCGCGAAATCAATACGAATCCAACGATACCTTCTTCGTGGAAATCCGTTCATATTAGTGTATAGCATTGACTTATCTATGATCCGTTCGTTCACCTCTAGGAGGGACAGACGTTTACTGTGTTCGCGATTTAATCACGTAAACAAATCGTCGGCTGTAATCTAACTTGGCGTAAGGGACATTTTGCTCAAAATGAGTTTTGAATGCAGTCCGATACAGATTTTTGCGCTCTTTCGAATGGTATATATAACATCGCTCTAGCTTGAAAAAAATGTCCGATACGCCACAGAAAAATGACGTTCCTAAATCATTTTTTAAACAAAAACATGTTGTTTCGGACAAAAGTAAAAATGCGATTGACGTATGTATTGATAATAACTTATCACATTAGCGTAAAATACACACTTTGTATTAACTGTCCCTTAGGTCAAAAAATATATATTTGAGGTGAAAGTGATGGCAAACGTGGGATTAATAAGATAGGCACTTGTATCTATAAATATTTACAAGAGGTCGATAAAGGAGGGTATTGCAAGTTATTAAACTACTGTGATTCCTGCACTGGCCAAAACAAAAACAAAACCATTCTTGCAATGTTTCGCCATTTTTTAAAAACATCCGTAAATTTGGAAATCATACGAATTAATTACCTTTTACCTGGTCATACATATATGCCAGTAGACTCAATGCATGTCACTATTGAGAAAGCTGTGCAGAATGGCCCCTTCACAATGGCCATCTTTCATAGAGAGTTCCAGGAAAAGGCCTGAACCTGGAATGTACATGTAAGGAATGTACATGTAATGGATCACAGTGAATTCTTAAATTTTGAAGCAGTCACAGCTGAGACTTTTACCAAACCTACTCTTAAAGACAAAAACTTAAGACTAAGAGATTTAAGAATTGTCACTTTTAAAAAGAAGAACATTGAGAAAATGGAAATAAAATATAGTATGATTGAAACTGCTAATGCGACTGAGATTTTATTTGATTAAAAAATACATTAATTGGTAAGGGAAGAAGGAAAAGGGAAAGGAGAAAAAAAGAGTGTAGGTAAAGAAAAAGCAAGTAATATAGAAGCAAGCCTAGTGGAATCAATATGGTTTCATTTAATCAACTTTATCAACACAGACTTCCAGTATCTTTGAAAAAGTATAATGATCTAAAAAAGTTGTGTTTTGATTGTTGTTGTGTGTTGACTATTCCAAAATGTTATCACCATGAATATTTAAAAGTTCCATATTCTAAAGCAACTGAAGACAAGTTATTACAAAGTGCAAAGTGACAATGATGAAAGCACTCATGATGAAGATGAATAGATTTTTAATTATTTAGTTTAGTTTATTTGAGTAATGTCCATAGTTATTGAAAAATTATGGCTAAGCTGAGACAACATTTTTTTTTAAAGCAAAAATGTATTATAAAAAGTAAATATAAATAATTAATAATAAAAAAGGTTCAATAATAATAATAATTTTGTTAAAATTAAAGTTATGGAAGTGGTCATGTTTGTATTGATTCAAAGAGTTAATTTTGAGTTTAAAAATATTATAATATTGATAAAAACACTTTGGTATTTTTATATTTTACTTCATTACCCTTTGTCTATAAATATTATTTACTAATAATAAAACTTTAATTACCTGATAAAATACTTATGCCATTTCGATTGTATTTAACACTGTTAATAGACTTACGTCATTTGAAACTCATGTGCAAAAAAAAAGTTAGGGCTTAATGGACATTTATTTTAATTTTTTGGACGTAAGCATGCATCTTTGTAACTAATGCCTTAATGGGCAAGTAGATTCTATCAAGTTTTAGAGGCCAAAAAGTTAGGCAGAACCACATAAACCACTTCAATATACCCTAGAAAATAAAAAAGATATGATCACATTTCCAAAAAAAAAAGTTTTTTGGCTCTCCTGAAAAGTAGCAATTTGTCCCTTACGCCAAGTTAGATTACGGTCGACGA
Organism: Luperina nickerlii; assembly: GCA_963855955.1. Lineage (NCBI taxonomy): Eukaryota > Metazoa > Arthropoda > Insecta > Lepidoptera > Noctuidae > Luperina > Luperina nickerlii. The sequence goes on from OY979682.1 coordinate 14,625,065, forward strand.
AATATGTATTTTTTTGGAAAAACAAGTATAAGTCCCCACACATAAGTTCAGTTTGTGCTACTACTTTATACATATATTTATGACTTGTGAAATAAACAGCATAGTCATTCTGCAATCAACCTAATTTACATCATTATCATAAAGTTGATATTCGTTTAGGTGGAAACAACATCAATTGGAAACAATTGGATTTGATCATACTTTACAAATTACATGCATAATGTGCGTAGTAATGTGCGTAGTATAATGAGCGTAGCTGGAACCCATGACCTAGGTGATATAGCTAATGTTTTTCTGCGTCATTTTAATGTGCAGTCACCACTGGGGCCGGCCTCACCGACGATGCTCGATGCTGGGGCTCATGCCTCAGAGCTGAGTATCATATTTACCGCAAGTGAAGTAGCCTCCGTGATAAAGAAAATGGTGAGCGGAAAATCCCCAGGGCATGACAGCCTCAGCATTGAGCATCTGAGGTACGCTGGAGTTCACCTTCCGAGAGTGCTGGCTTTATTTTTTAATCTGTGTCTATCCCATTCTTATCTACCTGAGAAAATGATGCATACCATCGTAGTTCCTGTTATTAAAAATAAAACAGGTGACTCTTCAGATGTCGCAAATTATAGACCGATCTCTCTGGCTACAACTATAGCTAAGGTACTGGACGGTCTGATTGAGCGACACTTAGAGTCACACTTAAAGTTGAGCGATGCACAGTTTGGTTTTAGATCAGGTCTCTCAACCGAAAGTGCTATTTTGTCGCTAAAGCAGACAGTCCACTACTATACAGCGAGAAAAACTCCTGTATATGCCTGCTTTTTAGACTTGTCAAAAGCGTTTGACCTAGTGTCTTACGACAAGCTATGGGACAAGTTACAGGATACCAGTGTACCCAGGGAGATCGTTTCTGTACTGCAGCATTGGTATGGTACACAGAAAAATCAGGTGAGATGGGCTGGCACTCTCTCGGACGAGTACAAGCTGGAGTGCGGAGTAAGGCAAGGGGGACTCTCCTCCCCTCTTCTTTTTAACTTCTATGTGAACGAGCTGATCGAGGAGCTCAGAAGCACTAGAATCGGCTGTCATATAGATAATGTCTGTATTAACTATATAAGCTATGCTGACGATATGGTGCTGCTGAGCCCCTCGATCTGTGCGTTGAGGGAGCTCATAAAGATTTGCGAGACTTACGCAAACACTCATGGCCTAAAATACAACTCGACTAAATCTGAGCTTATGATATTTAAATCAGGTACTAAACACTATGAAAATGTACCTGATATAATCTTAAATGGTACCCCTTTAAAAAGGGTTACTAAATTTAAGTATTTAGGTCATTGGGTCACAGAGGATTTAAAGGACAGTACTGACATTGAGAGAGAGCGCAGGTCGTTGTCTGTTCGATGTAATATGCTGGCTCGCAGGTTTGCACGCTGTACAACACAAGTAAAGGTAACGCTTTTTAAGGCATACTGTCAATCCTTTTACACGTGCAGCCTGTGGGTTGGCTATTTGCAGAGGGCATACAGTGGCCTGCGAGTGCAGTATAACAATGCGTTCAGGATGCTGATGGGGCTGCCGCGGTATTGCAGTGCCTCCGGCATGTTTGCCGAGGCCAACGTCGACAGTTTTGCGGCAATCATGCGTAAACGTTGCACATCGACCCTAACTCGCATGCGAGCTAGTTCCAACAGCATCTTGAGCGTATTGACGGACCGGTGGGATTCTCCGATGCTTGAGCGCTGGATGCGGCTGCACGCAGTGAAGTAGCATACATGCGTTCTGGTGTCGGATATCCTAAAATCTATGTTCTATTTATATTAATTGTTTTTATGTACTAACATTAGCTCTTAAGTATTTTCGTGTTACTAACAGTTATGGAGAAATCTGAAATAAATTATATTATTATTATTATTATTATAATTTTGACTGCCCCGTTGGTCTCGTGGTCGCAAGCGTTACTGCTGAGCGTGGGGGGTCGTGGGTTCGGTTCTCTGGTTGTGCATAGTGTTATTAGGTTTTTCCATTAGGAATTTCTTAGTAACAGCCGGGAGTTTGAAAATTGGCGGTGTGATACCCCCGTGACTCGGATAGCACGTTATGCCGTTGGTCCTGCGCCTGATCTCTCAGGTCGTGTCTGATTGCGTGCCGTCCCATCGGACTATGAGAGTGAGCCAATAATCACCCAGGAGGTATTCGTATTGCATTATGCGCCTGCCACACACTCGACGAGTGGCATGGGAAGTAACGAGGAAAGGAGACAGAGACATAGTGTGGCAACATTACTCGTCATGCCACACGTCATGCTCCTTGTCCTACCCACTGCTCCCTATTTTGTCGGTTTTTGCGCGCGAGTCAAAGGACCGGCAATACGAGTGCGAGTGGCCGGCCACATAATCGCGCGGTCGCAGTCTGCATGGAGCGCTCGCGCAAGACGCACGCGTATGCAAAATTGGAAATTATGTCGTCGCCAAGCGTAGAATGGTCAAATGAAAAGGTGTTAATGTTTATTGATTTGTTGTCCACGGAGCCAATTATTTGGGATCCGCAACACAAAAATCACTCTTCGAAACATAAGGTATAGCGCATAGCGCGCACGCTGCCACCGTTTCAACGTCCATTGTCTCACCAAGGCAAATGACAAGTGAGGAGCGTCGCGATTAATTGCGCGAGTAGAGCAGTGTGTGGGCAGAGAGGGCAACATCGCGGCAAATCACGGCAGCGCGAGGAGCATAGCGATGAGCAGCGCAAGGAGCATAGTCTGGCAGGCGCATTACGATTATTTTAATTATCACGAGCAGCAAAAAATAGAAATTACTGAACATTGAAACAGTAATACAGCCACTTTTTTAAATGCTTATAAATGGTTAGGTTTGAATATAATATTATAAAATGTATTAATTTTGAACTATGAGCATTTACTTACTTTATCTTACTTATGTATATTTTAATGAAATAATAAATATTTTTATGACTTGCAATGATTTTGTTTCATTTCTATACAAACTGCCCATTTAAAAAGACATTTCACGACTTCGTTCGTTAAATCAAATTCAAATAGTTTTATTTAATTAGACAAGCTTAGAAACTATAATAGTAGTTTGTGAGAGACTGGTGTCTGCACTAGGAGTACCTGTATAGCAGATCACCAGGGTCACACCACACGGTATGAGTACATAAATTACTTATTTAGTAAATGTGAAGGGATACAGGGCATAACATAAACTCAATGAAAAAACACAAAGATTTAGAACAGTAAAACAAAAAGAGAAGTACGTCGAAAAAAGGTGATCTAATATGTGTAGGGAAAGTACGGGGTTGGACTATTTTGGATGAGTTAGTAAATCCTCAGTTGCTTTGTAATCTAAACTAAGGAGCCAATCATCCAGAGTAATCTTACACGCCTTTGTTGTTAGATGATAAATCGTTTAATTTATTGTATAAGTGGGAACCTAAGAAAGTATAAAACCTTTGAGAAAAACTTGTTCTTAGACGTTTAGTCGTATTGCAGACAGAGTATTTTCGGCGTTTACCTGAGGTAAAGGAGGGATCAAATGTTAAGGAGGAATGCTTCTTGAGAACAGTATATAAAACAAAAAGTTGCCTCACTGACAAGACTTTGAAGTGTTTGTAGGATACAAGTATGGCAGAAAACAGGCTACTTTCAGTACCATCCTTTGGGTTCTTTCCAATTTTAAAATGTTAGATTTCGGAGCACCACCCCATGATGTTATGCAGTATGTCAGAAGAGACTTACACATTGCATAGTATACCCACCTAATAACCTCCACGTCAGCTACGTGACGATGGTTTTTGAAAAGATAGATTAACTTGCGAATTCTCGTCGTGAGGCTGTCTATTTGTGGTTGGAAGCTTAAGTTATTATCTATTATAATTCCGAGGTACTTAATAGAGGTAGTCTTTTGGAGAATAGGACAGGAGCAGGAGTCAGAATTTGTGTCAGTGCAAGAGTGTGCTTTAATCTCAAAATGAGATAGCAATTCATTACGTTTGTTAGTGAGGGAGAAGGCTATAAACTTGGTTTTATCGACGTTAAGGATAAGGACATTATCTATTAACCAAGCCAGGACCGTATCAAAACCTTTTTGTGCGTAATGGTAGACACCAGTCCATGAGTCTGCTGTGAAAAGTAGCGCCGTATCACCGGCAAAAGAAATGATTTTACCATGGGGTAGTTGAAGGTTACATAGATCATTAATATACGCAAGAAAGAGGGAGGGCCCGATCATACTTCCCTGAGGTACACCAAAGGTGACAGGTAGATCATCACTAACATAGTTACCTATTCTAACCCTCTGGAACCGATCAGATAAATAGTCCCGGAAAAGTTTTAATGGAAGACCCGTGATTCCCATATTTTCCAGCTTGTTCAATAGGTTGGGTACAGAGACTGTGTCAAACGCTTTGGCCAGATCAAGGAATATGACAAGTGCCTTCTTTTTACTATCAAGACTATTAACAAGATGATCTGTCAGCTCATGAACAGCGTCGGCACAAGATTTTCCAGCCCTGAAACCAAATTGGCCATGTGAAATGAGGTTATTGCGTTCAAGGTAATCGAATCGGTCAGTCTGCTGTTCATAAGGCGTTCTAGTAATTTAGAAAGAGTGGGTAGAATGGAGATCGGCCGTTGACACAGCCTCTGTCCCCGGCCTTGTGGATGAACGAGTGATTTTTTTAAAGGTAACGGAAATATGCCTGTTGATAATGATAGATTAAATAACTGGTTAAGTGGGGGAACCAGGTAGTTCTTGTAATGTTTAAGGAACCGAGCAGAAATGGGGTCAACACTTTCAGAGCAGGTATTTTTAAGGTTACAGATGAGGGAGTCTATCTCCTTTTCATCTGTAGGAAGAAAAGCCAATGAGTGTGGATGAGCGACTGACGTTCTGGTAGGGGTAGGGACATAATGATTTAATATCTTCTCAGCAAGGGATTTACCAATACTGGAAAAGAAGTAGTTTACCTCATTGATAGACTTTTGGGGGTTTTCAATTTGCATGAGTCCCTGGGCGGGCGGCGTAGGTTTGTATGTGTCTATAATTTTCCTAATGACCCTCCAAAGCTTTTTGCTATTGTGCTTCGAGCTACGAATCTCTTCTTTCTCGTATTCCTGTTCAATTTTCTTAATAAATCATTAAATCATTACAAAAGTTGCGGTATCTTTTGTACGTGATTCGTAATGACTCATCATTCGAATACTTTTTCATCTTTTTATGAAGATTGTCTCTATTTATTGAGCATCTCAAAAGTCCTGGAGTGATCCAAGGCTTAATAATACGGCGACGGTTACTGACAGGAACAACCTTAGTATGAAGGGAAATTACATTAGTTAAATTTTCTATAAGATAAGTAGCTGTTAAATTGGCATCGCTCATGGTATACAATGGGGAAAAATCCAACGCCTTCATAGCGTCATCCAAGCCACTATAGTCAGTTACTTTTGTGAATTTCTTCGGGTGCATAGGTCGAGTTGACAAATTCAGAAAAAGGGAGGTACTGTCGTGGTCAGTTACTGAGGAATGCATTACAAAACAATGCGCGTTCCTTTTGGTTTTTAAGATTACATGGTCAAGGCAGGTACGTCCATGTGTAGGAAAATTGTGGACTGGTAGTAAGCCGTGAGACGCCATTAAATTAAGATAATTATGAGATCGAGAGTCAGAATTATTTTCTGTAATATCAATATTGATGTCACCAACCAACATAATATTTTTAGTAGTGGAGTATTTTGAGAGGAGTTCGTTCAAAGAGTTTAAAAAACCAGATATATTTTTCTGCACAGGAGGACGGTAATAGTACATTATGATATAAGTGCGGTAAGTTGAAAATTACAGCCGAGGCGATATTGCTTGCCCGAGCCGTAGGCGAGGGCTAAAAGAAAGCAGAGGCTGTAATTTTCAAAGCGCACGTATGTCATACGACGTTTTATAACATATTTGCGAGGAAATAAATAAAATTGTGACTGAACTTGCATATTTGCTTGTTTTCCATATGATGAAATTTTGATACGCTTGTAAGTATCTATCGGTCGATTTTTTGGGCGAGGCTTAGAGTAGCCTTTTTCGCTGCCTCTGAGACTTCTGGCGGTGTGGAATTAATAAATTCATCATTACTTGACGACATTTTCAAATAAAAAAAGTACAGCGAAAAGAATAAGCGCGTGGAACAATTTTTACTTCTTAACAGATAAACGATGCGCGCCTTCGCGCTTTTTTTTTCAGGCATGGGCACAAAACAGCTAGTATTATTAATAAAGTAAATTAATATTTTTGTTTTTGTTACTGTTAATGGTTGTAATTTATTGTCAAAATTAATTAAATTAAAGAATTAAATGTTTATTTATTATATTTTATCTCCCAAAGTTAATTTTATTCATAAAATGTTGACTACTTTTCTGAAATAAAAACTCTTTGCTAAGATTTAAAAAAGTACCGTTCGTTTTGACGGAGCATCTTGATAAACCATGCGATTTACTTTACATTACCGCACAAGTGCGTAATGAGATACATTACGATATTGAAATTGGTGAAATAAGAGACCCTTTACGAGCAAATATGTTATAAATAGCTATTATAACAGTGTCTACATTTATTTTTACTAAAAGACAGTTTGCATCAAGCAGTAAGGGTTCTTCAATAGATAATTACATGCTGCAGTTATGATAAATGACCACACCTTCGTTTTGGGTAGTGTTGGTCGAGGTAGAGTGTGAGTTTGTGTGTTCTTAAGAGAAGGAATGACCTGGGTGCATGGGAGCCAACATTCTGTCAAGATAATAAGATCCTATTTTATATTACTCCTACTGAGTAATGTTTGGAATGCGGGGAGGTTGCGTCTAATGCTTCTGATGTTTTGGTGAATAAAGGAGAGATACTGTTTAGGTTTAGGTATGTGGGTAGAAATGTCTTCAACATCACATAAACGGGATTTTGCAACCGAAACCGCGTCTAAAAAGAAGTTAATTTCGTCAACGTTATCGAATGAAAATTTAGGTTTACTAGTAGATTGCTCTGAGGGTAAGAGGGGGGAAGAGAGAAACGAAGAAGCATTCTTTTAATTTCAAAGTGTCTGCGATAGGATAACACAACGTCATTGGAGGGAACAATGTTAGGGGGCAGGTAGAAGTTAATACATTTAAAATTGTGTGTTCTAGTAATTATGCAAGTCGATAACTTAGAGGTTAAAATATAAAAAAATAGAATTATGTGTAAATAAAGGAAATATTTGTTTACTTACAACAATAATTAATAACAACAATGTTTAAAGAAGCACGACATCATCGAGGCACTTATATGCTTTGTCGCCATTTTTTCTTCCTTCCGGACCAAGATACGGCCACCACGAATCCAGACAAATTTGTGCGTTTTCTTTGGCAACCTTCCGAACAGCAGCATGAATTTCCTTATTTGATGAAGATAGGTGCTCCGATACAAATACTGGACATTTTTCACCCCCATAACCAAGATGATGAGTGCTTAGTTTGTTATCGCTGTGAGCTTTATTAAAATTAGTAACTGAAGCCAGGAGTCCGTCACGTATGCCTGTATTTTTTAGCCGGACAATAAAATTGATCTGGGTCGATTATTTTTTGTATCCATTTTCCTAACTCTGTTTGTATAGAGCACATCCTGTTCTTGCAAGGTATTAGAGACGGCGTTTGATAGTTGCACGAGTGTTTTTATTAGATTTTCATTATTATTTTCGGGAACACCGTTAATCTCAACATTCTCCTGCCGGGTAAATTGCTCCAAAGCATTTAATCTAGACCATAATTCCTGAACTGATTTCCGCAGGGTACCGTTTTCCTTTTCCAAAACCTTAACTTTATCTTTGTTGACAATAAACTCAGCGCTAATACGGTCGAACTCGTCACTCATAAATTGAACTGATTTAGCCAGCTCGGGCAGCGCAGATAGATGTTCATTAATTTTGGAAAGTTCGGTGGTAACGCAGTTTTTGATGGTGGTAGCTATCTCGTCAGATAAGGCTTTATGTATCTCCACACGGATAGTGTCAATAATTTCCGCAGTAAAGGAGGTCTCGGAGTGGACAATTTGCTGGTTTGTTTGTTGTTCCGGGGGTGAGTCAGTTGGGCGCGGACGTTTGACCCTTGAAGAAATCATTTTCTCCGAACCTTGGTCACGGGACAGCGGGCTTTCAACCATATCTATTACCGATTCTATAACAGCAGCTTTTAGGGTAGTTAGGTTCGGTGGAGTGCGTGGGACTTTAGGCATATTCAAATGACTAAATATAAAAACCGCAAATAAAAAAATAAAAAAAAATGCAAAAAGTGTATGTCGTCACTTGGGTTCGAACCGACTCTGCCAATGTGCTACTCTTTTAGTAGAGTACTTAGACCGCAGGACCATATATAATATACACATTAACTAATGATGTTAAATAAAAGTTAAAAAAAATATATTACGAATGCTTTGCTAAAATCTATGAAAAGTGTCAAGACATGTTTTTTGTCATTTAACGTACTATTGAATTCATCGGTAAATTCTCGTAATAATTGTGTCGTACCTACTCTTATTTTTCTGAAATCCATATTGTTTATTGTTAATTATTCCGTGTGTTTGCAAGAAATTATTTATCTCATTACTAACGTTACGTTTTAAAATTTTATTTATACAAGACAATATAGTGTTAGGTCGATAATTATTGACGTCATCACGTGATCCCTTTTTGTGTATTGGACGTATCACCCCTATCTTTAAAAAGTCGGGATACGTACCTGTCTGATAAAATAATTAGGTATGAAGAAATGACATTGAGTACAATCGAACTCAACGTCTTTTCTTTGTTTATTTCTAAGGTCACTTACAATAACCAAATAAAATCACGTTGTAGAATAAATTAATAAGCGCATCCAAAATAGTACCTACCTAAACATTGTATTCAAATTGATGACATTGCAAGTGCCCTTTTAGAATTTGATGAAAAGTCTAACTTTTTCGTGTAAGATAATTAATTATGTACGTAAATCTGAGATGATGAAAGGTAAAAATAAGTAAGTAATTTAAAAAAAATTAATCGACCTCAAAAAGATATTAACTCAAAATTATGAAATAACTTTAATTTCGGAAGTCGATGTCTTGGGATCTATATTTTTTGTATTCATTTTTTGCAACCGACTTCCGAAATTAAAGTTATTTCATAATTTTGAGTTAATTTCTTTTTGAAGTCGATTTAATTTTTTAATAACTTTTTTTATTTCGTAATTTTTAGTTTTAAATAAAAACGGGAATATTGGTTTGTAATAAGTAGGTACTTAATAGTTTTGTTGTAAATATTGCACTAGAATTTGACCAAGGTTTTGAGATGTTTTCCCTTTGACACTACACCGGTAGCTCGTATCAATAAGCCAGGCCGTCACACTTATACGTATTAGTCCATATCTTGAAAATTACTGAATCGTTTATAATGAAACTTGCACTGTTCCCTAAGTTGAAGTAAATGTAAGCCAATAAAAAAATTCGTGGACAAACAACAACATACAATCATCTATAAAATTTTGTATATTTGTTTGGAAGCGCTAATAGAAATTGTCATTATGAATATAATGCAGTTCCAATACCTACCAGTACCAGTACCAGTTCCAGTACCTATATACGTGTCGAATTGATAACCTCCTTTTTTTGAAGTCGGTAAAATGTATTATCGAGTAGTGCTATAGCAGATGCTAGTAAGCAGGCACTGCCGAAAATACACTGTCTGTATATTAACTTGAAGCGAACCTGTTGTTGATCCCACTCTCGGTTGTTCGTTCGTATGCTGCACTGGTTGACGTCATCATGTCAACGCCGGCTGTCGCTAAAAACCAGCGCTGGGGCTCTGTAACGTATAGGGTCTTAGCATTAGGCTGAGCGATGGCCGTATTTACCCCAATTTTTTTTTGTGTTTTTGTTCTTATATGCGTCACGTTTAACGCAAATAAACGTATTTTCTTTCTTTTCATTGTTGGGGAAAGGTCTCCACCATACTTTTCCTTTTATTTTATTGTTTCCTTTTTTTTCTTTTTTTTTTACTTTTCCTTTTCCTTTTATCTGTAGCCTTTTGCGGTATAAGTATTATAGCATAAGCCTGCGTCTGTGACGACGCCCGTCTTCAGGCTCCCGCTCATCTGTTCTGATACATCTTTTATGACTTTTAGTACATATGGATGAGGATAATATGGGCTTTGTGGATGAACTCACTGAATTTATAAGAAGGGTTTGAAGAGTTCTCAAGAAGCGACCAAACTAATAAATACAAAATGTAAGTGAAAAAGAATTATCGTGAATTTATTCCATGTATTATTCCCATATTTTTAAATACCTAATAGCTATTTTGCTATTCAGGGCTGAGACAAATCCAACAAATGAAAGATCATAAAAACTTTTTTACAAAAACATCCGAATTGAGAAAAAAATAACAGAAATCCAAAAAAAAAATCACTGCAAAGTGAAAAATAACTTTAATCTCGGAAGTCAGTGTCGTTGGTTCTGCATTTTCGTTTTTTGACACGGATTTCCGAAATGAAAGTAATTTTTTACTTTGTAGTGTTTTTTTTGGAAGTCGGTTGTTTTTTTTTTCACTTTTTAGTTGTACCCACTTACCCCACACAAATTCTTATAACCCTACACACTACACTACTGGCTATGTGAATATCAGTGACATGAAGCTATTGAACATATCTGCGTACCCTTTTAGAGGGTACAGGCGTGATGTTATGTTATGTGATTGCGTAAACAATGCATATATATGCGATAGCAGCAATCGTGGTTGATTTGATGGCATTTTTTTTGGAGAGTTCCGTTGTCTGTCAAACTCATGATCAGATCTTTACGAAATTCAAACAACCGAATTGAGAACCTATTTTGAAGTCGGTTAAAAAATCGGTCCAGCCGTTCTCGAGTTATAAATGGTGTAACTAACCCGACTTTGTTTTATTTATAGATGTTTTCAAATTCACACACTACACCTCCGCAAATGCTGCCTACAGTAGAAAGCAATTTGGAGCTCTGATCACAGAAGATGGTGATGCCGATCTTCTTGATCTCTTTACTTTACGAGAAGAGACGCGCAGGTTTACCTACTCGGAACGAAGATACAGCGAATGACTACCGCAATAATATGCCTAAATAATATGATTCAGCGTACCTACCACGGAACATTTGAAGGGCGGATTTTAAATGCGGTCTTTACCATTGAAAGAATTTCTTCAAGGTCCTTCAATTTATATAAATAGAAGATAGTTTGATTTGATATCAGTTTCACTGGACTGTCGCTAGACATTAGTGTGGCCTAATATTAATTCATTTTTAATTTAATTGAAAATAAACACGTGAGTATCCAATTCCATACAAACATACATTTTATTGTACAGACGCCAGCACATCAAGCTACCCGAAACTGTCAAATTTTCAAAATCTATTTTGAACCTTATGCTTTAGCGATTAAGTTGAAAATCTATTAAAGAAATTTGACAGATTGTAGTAGCTTGATGTGCTGGCGTCTGTACCCAAATATGACATTTTAATTTTTCTAAACAGAAACAATTTTAGGTATTGTTAGAGTTCCGAACGTCTTATTAAAAAAAACTGGGACCCTTATAAGATTACTCGTGTGTGTGTCTGTCAGTCTGCCATAGCCAATTTTCTCCCAATCTACTAGTGGCTACACATATGAATTATTGTGACGTAAACACGGACGTGTAACGTAAATAAATGAATTCTGAATATCGGGATCACTTTTGGGGGCAAACTAGAAAATTAAAAACAATAATTTTGGGCAAATATACCATACTGTGTCTGACATAATTATCAATCAATTTATTATCAATTTCTCTTAAAAACTCTAACTCAAAGCATTTAGTTCAATTAAACCACTTACAGGCACTTTTGAATTGTCATGAAGTCGGTCAGTCAGAAAATATGAAGCTAGTCGCCCATTCCAAAGCGTAGGTACCTATTGAGAAGAACGGGCAAGAAACTTCATGGGCACTCTTTTAAATTATATTTTTACAAAAATATTAGTTACATCATTAATGGTGAATTTATAATTACCTATATGTGTGAACGATGTAAAAAAAACGTACGTGTTAAAAGCGTCCAGAGTAAAAACAACAATCCAAAAATAAAATAATTAAAAATAAGCCGAGGCAGCTAAGTGATAACCAGCCCCAACTCACGGCGCCCGTTCACGAAAATGATGCATAAATCAGCACCATTCAGCTCGAACCATTTTGAAGGGAGCTAAATGATCCAACTTATAACTAGAGTACTTTCCGATGTCCTAGAAAGCTGAAATTTGGTATGCAGGCTAAGATTTACACAAAAAAAAAAAGAAATTTGTAATGTTCACCCTCCAACTTTCTTAAGAGCAAGTCTGTTACTTACGGATAATCGGTATACCTACATTCATTGGTTATAAAAGATAGATTAGCATGTTACATAAGCAACCAAGAAGAAAGTCTTTTTCATTGGCTATGTAGAAGACGCTGGCGTGCAAGAAATACCTTTTTACTCGACTATGCTAGAAGTAGGGGCTATGATTTTAACATGTATGCGTAATATAATTACACTATCACCGCTAAAATAAAAAGAAATAGAGCACCTGACAAAAATAAATTAAACCCATCAAAAACATTTAATATAAAGTAGGTTTCCAAGACTTACAGTAAAAGCGTTATCGCTTTCACTGTTAAAAAGTTATCAGATTGAATGTAGAGCCAAGCCCCTAACTCTGCAAGGCCTAATTCTACAAACCTTACATCTTGGTAAAAATTTATGGCTTGGCCGTTTCATTGAACAATAATTGCATGACACAACATTAAAGAGCTGTGACTTAATTTCTTACCATAAACCCATAAGAGTGTCTGTGCCACAGTCGCGGAACGGCCATACATTTTGACCAACATGTAAGGTACTTACAGTTAAGCCTTGCAGAGTTAGGGGCTTGACTCTATATTAGATTTGTTAACTTGTTAACAGTGAAAGCGTTATGTGAGTTTTGGACAACTCCTTTACACCTAATATTTTTGGTGGGTAACATGTTCATCGTACGAAACCCTCTCCACGCGAGTTCACTCGTACTTTGTCCGGTATTTTTAATGTAGCATGTCTTATTTAATATTTATTCTATTTTGGAGAGATATTTCTCTTAATCATCCATTTATTTAGGTTCCTTCTGAATAATCCACGTATTAACTAATATATTTATGTATAAAAGGTTTTTCAACAGCTTCTGTGATATCATCAGCATCATCCACAGCCTGACTTCACCCAAAGTACCTCGTATACCTATAATGCATAAAACATATCACAAGACAATTTATATCAATAAATTTTTGTTAAGCCAACTCGATAATATTATAGTCAGTACATTCAACTATGACTCCGACCCCACAAGAGCTCGCCCAACACCAAGCCCGCCCAGAGTCGCAGGGCGAGGCTGCGTCGGCGCCGGCTCCGGTCGCCGACGACGGCGAGAGGGTCGTCATCTCCGGCATGTCGGGGATCTACCCGTCGTCGCGCCACATCCAGGATTTGTCGGACATTTTGTACAATAAGGTGAGTGTTTCGGAATTGTTGGCTAGCTGAATGGCCACACATAACTTACTTATTCTTAAGCTAAGCATTTTTTTAAATTTTTTTTTTACGTTTTTTAATTTTTTTTATATTTATTGGCATTTTTTTTAGAAGTAGGCTCAATTTATAACACATTCCCTAAATACTGATATTAATTCCCAAATGATGCTAGGCGGGGCAATAATATCGTAAAAACTGCCAGTTGAACAGTAGCCCAATAACACTTGTCCCCCAGGTGAACCCATTGACTGCAGAGAATGTGCGCTGGAAAGCCAGACACCCTGAGGCGGCGCAGCACCTGGGCTCAGTACCAGATCTAGAGCGGTTCGACGCCCAGTTCTTCAAGGTGCACTACCGCCTCAGCATCAACATGGATCCCATGTCCCGTAAACTCATTGAACAGTCCTACAACGCTATTTATGATGCGGGTAAGATATCATATATTAAGTTGATGTTGCTGCTGGCTTGACTGTATTTCTTGTCAATTCTTGGATTGAAAGTGAAACTCACAAACTATTAATAAGAAGCTAGCTATTAATAATTAATAACTATTAGTAAGAATATTGGAAAACTTCTCAGAGTACGCCGGATGCACAATTAAGGAGTAACTTTTAAAAGCCGATGAATCCGTTTTACCCTTATTTCCAGAAACTGAATAAAACTGATGTAGGTTTGACATAAATTAATTCTCAATTAATTAGATTTTTTTTTATTTGAAATGGGTTTGCTCTTGACTCTAGTCTAGGTCAGAGGTGACAGAGACAAAGTCTACGATGGAGTGAGCTTACCCAGAAGAAGTCTGTTCACTCTTACTTTGAAGAGATTCGGGTTGTATGCACTCGGAAACACAAACGCAGGTAGGGAGTTCCACTCTTTTGCTGTGCGCATTATAAAGGACATTTGAAAACGCTTAGTGCGAATTGGTGGAATAGCAACTAGGCAGGGATGGTAACTTGCAGTTCGTCTGGATGTCCGAAGGTAGAAGGGGGCCGGTGGAATGAGGTCGTGGAGATCTTGGGCACACTCACCGAAGTACAATCTGTAGAAGACCGACAAGCAAGCAACCTGACTAACTGACTTGTTCTACATGACATTGCTTCTTCCCAAATTTCGTGATTCTAGGTCAACGGGAAGTACCCTGTAGATTTTGATTCCGGAACATAAACGCCCGTACCTTTTGATTGCGATGACATAGAAGTTTGTTTTTTTCACTACTTCAAGGAATTGTAGACTTGAGTATTTGATATTAATTTCAACTTGATAACTCCACGCGTTCCTGAGAAAAAGGGACTTGACCGACGGACAGTCAGACGGACAACGAAGTGATCTTAAAAGGGTTCCGTTTTTCATTTTAATGTACTGAACCCGATAAAGCCATCATGAAGTATTTTGAAAACCACGCAAGATAGCTTCTTGAAGCGAATAACAACATTCAAATGTACGTATTTAATACTGCATTAAAAAGCACCAAATTGAAAAAAATCTTTTTTTAAATTATTTTTTGTTTGTGTGTGAAGGATAAAACAAAATAGCCATTTGGACAAACTTAATTTGTTAATCTATATCTTTAAATTTAAAATTCAAAGTCCTGACTGACTGAATATCAACGCACAGAGCTAAACCGCTGGTGGTCCTAGAGACATTAAATTTGGAGGGTGTGTTCTTTGTGAAGAGTAGGTATCCATTAAGAAAGAATTTTTCGAAATTCCACCCCTAAGAGGGTGAATGGGGGAAGGTGAAATTTTACGCGGACGAAGTCGCGGGCAGAAGCTAGTCTATCTATATATATATAAAATGGTAAACTGACTCGGACAACAGTGATCCAGCGTGTTGGTAAACAATATTATAACTTATTACTAGTGTTAGTGTTGTTAATACGATGTGCTACAACTTTGATCTTAATCACTTTTTTGGAGTTCCTACACATTTTCGAACTACCTACATGTTCCGGAAAAGTGAAAATTGTCGAAAAAAAGTTTTTTATCTAACACTACCTGTTGCCTGCTACTTCGTTTGCGTTATTTCGGATTAAGAAGTAGCCTACATGTTAATCCAGGTCCTAATCTATCTACCTACCAAATTTCATCCAAATCCGTTCAGCCGTTGTTATCGAAACTTTTAATGTACGGACGCCAGCACATCAACCTATCACAATCTGTCAGATTTCTTTAATAGATTTTTCAACTTTATCGCCAAAGCTTAAGGTTCAAAGTTGATTGGGAAAATCTGACAGTTAGGTGTAGCTTGATGTGCTGGCGTCTGTACTAGCAGCACCCCGCGGTTTCACTCGCATAAGTTTCCCTTGGTAATATCGGGATAAAAACTATCCTTTGTCCTTTCTCGGGACTAACTATTTCTATACCAAATTTCATCTGAATCGGTTCAGCGGTTTAAGCGTAAAGAGGTAACAGACAGACAGACACCAGCGGAGCTTTTCAGAGCGTGATGCTCGAAAACTGATTAGAATTCAATAGAAGAAAAGACGCGGAGACTTTTAGTATGTTTACTCCCTAAGCACCCTGAACAACTTTCTGAAGAAATCTCTTAGGGCCCAGCTCACGCCCTCTACAACTCCTGTGGACTATAATGAACACATCCCAAACGATTTTTTTAAATAACACCCCTGTGGGGGGGGGGGGGGGGTGAAAAGCGGGGGATACAGTTTATATGAAAAATCTTATTCATTTGGATAATAAACTTGAAACTTTGCAATATTTGCCTCAGTAAATAATAAAGATTCTCAGTTTTAGTTTAAAAAAACCCCTCACAGAGGATGTAGGGGGTGACCAAGTTAATAGGTAGGAAAAAAATAACCCGCTATCAGATGTTCTTGAAACTCGGTACTAATACTTAAAATGAAACATAAAAAAAGTATGTGTTTTAGGGTTTTTAAAAATCGACTCCTACCAGGGTGGCAAAGGGTAATAAAGATTAAAGGTTGGAATTTACTGCTTGCTTCCAATAACTTGAAAATGGGTATAAATATGTTTAAGTCATACAATCGAAACGTATCATGGTGAAAAGGGACGACACAGTTAATTTGAAAAAAAACCTTTTATCTATAAACTTAAAAATTGGTTCACATACTTATGTCTAAATAAATGATAAAGATAGTATATACAATGTGTTTCAGAGGGGTGTGACCAAACTTGGGGGTGTGGTACAGGCCATCAAACTGAACAACTTTTTCCCGAGGACAAACAGTAATCGTGAAAAAAAAAATCATTCGTCCCATACAAAACTTCAATACCTTCTTGACCAAATGTATGGGACGACTGATTTATTTTTCACGATTACTGTGTTTGTCCCCGGGAAAAAGTTGTTCAGTTTGATGGCCTGTACCACACCCCCAAGTTTGGTCACACCCCTCTGAAACACATTGTATACATTTTCGAAATTTATATTTTGTATTGCCTCCGTGTGCTCTCAATACGGCTTCTACACGATATGGCATACTGATTACCAGATTCCTCAGCAAATGCTGAGGATTATTCTCCTATTCTTCGATAAGTGCATATTTTGGGGCATGATTTTAAAAACTAGATGATTGGTCGGTGTTTTCTAGCTGACTACTCTGAGAAGAAAGGTCGAAACAAACTCAGAAGCCACAGTCTCTTTTAAAGTCCAGACATAATCTTGATCACATAATACTTGATGACATAATCGTTAATGATGGTTTCCCACAGGCAGAAACTACAGAACGCCACCTGCTACACATACTCCTTACATACTTCTTTTGCTTCGTTTATGTTCATACACGCACGCTGGTTGTGAGTACTACGCAACTGCCCTTTTTATAGAACACTAGCTTTTGCTCGCGACTTCGTCCGCGTGAAATTTCTTCTTCCCCCGACCCACACCGTCGCATCGCCTGCCTGTGCTTTTAATTCGTTTACCCTTTTCTGACTTTTTTGGTTTTTGCTCGGCTCCTAAGGGTCCTAGCGTGATGTTAAGTAGCCTTCCTCGAGAATTGGGCTATTAAGTGCAAAAAGAATTTATCAAATCCGACTGGTAGTTCGAGAGATTAGCGCGTTCAACCAAACAAACAAACAAACAAATTCTTCAGCTTTATAATATTAGTATAGATTACTAGTAAGGTCACTATAGCCTCTAAGGCGACCCGTCCCGGCGTTTCCCCTCACCTTTGCCTTGTAAATAGCTTTTATAAAGTCACAATGCGCTTGTACGGGTAACTGTATCGAACCGCAATGCAGTGATACTACAATGGATAAAAGGATACTATGGATCGCTAGGTAATGACGCAGCTGGCCAGAAGGGCATCCAGTACGTCAGTATGTGGACCGTAACCTGTCGTGCTCATCCCCTTCAACCAACTACGCAACCCACATACAAGCAGAAAGCTGGTGGACGTCTTCACTAGGCTGCAGGCAGTCCAAGGAAGCCATGCCATCATTAGATGGCAAGCTAACCACAAGTTTATTACGCCTGGGCACGAAAGGCCTACGCCTGGCGACGGGGACCATCACGGGATACTGCTCGCTAAACAAACACTTCCACACAATAGGCATGACGGACAGTCCCCTGTTCAGGGCTTGCCTGGAGGCTAATGAAACTGTTGCGCATGTGGTCTTTGAGTGCACAGGCATCATCCCAGATTAGGTCAGAAACCGTCGGGACACCCAGTTCTTACACAGATGTTCTCAACAAACCAGAAGACTTGATCAGCTTCTGAAGGGAGGTGGGCTGGTTGGAATAACCACCGATGGCCGCCATGGCCCACGCACAATGGTCTACTTGAAGGACTAAGTGCGGAAACCAAACCCCATAACATAGAACGTACCTTTTATTAGTCGTCTTTCATTCATCATCTCAAAAAATTACTATATGTATATTATGGAGTCACAGTAATGACCACATATGTATGTCTGTAATTATATATGACTCGAGGAATCATTGTACTGACCTGTTTGCTAAACATATTCAGGATTCTTAAGTTCAGCTATTTGTCTCCATATCATTATAACAAAAAGTAAAAGACAACATCCGCAAGCTTTCTTTTCTTAAAAAAAAGAAACCGTCAAAGTCCTACTAGGTACTTACTCTATATAAAGTTACGCGTGCTCAAAAAGAAATATACGCGCCCTTTTTATCTGTGAAAATAGTTATTAAAAGATTTAGTCTGAAAGTCTGACAACCATTTTTACCAAGGGGTATCGTATGACCCGGTAACAAGGTTGTGGAGGTCAGATAGGCAGTCGCTCCGTGTGAAGTATTGGTATTCGGCTGCAGACTGGAAGCCAACTCCATCATAGTTGGGAAAAGGCTAGGCAGATGATGACTAGCCATTAATAAATCATGTCCTATTAAATAACTTGATATTTTTGTTTGTCGATAGGAGTGAATCCTGCGCACTTATCTGGTAGAAAATTAGGTGTGTTCGTCGGAACCTGTTTCTCTGAATGTGAAAAAGCGTTCTGCTATAGCGATTCCTTTAGATCAGGCTTGGGTATAGCTGGGTAAGAAATAATTTTCTTAATTTATAAACATCATGTTTGTTTACCCCGAAAAGGCAGAGACATACACATTTCGCAAGTTATGTGAGTACAAGTGATATGAAAAATTCCCACTTACCTAATAAGGGTAAGATTGACTTTAACGAGCACAAAACCAGCATCCCAACTGTGTAACACAATTAAATCCGAAGGATTATGAACAAATTCCTAATCTATTGCTTTATACGTTCGAAAAATAAGTCTGCTTAACAACGTAGATAATGCAATGAATGTTGTTGAACAGTCAAAATGAAGGCTTTGTCAATGTAATGTGTTATGCAATTGCCCCGCAGAATTCGAGATTCTTGAAAGAACCTAATATCACTTTTCCCGAGCGAAAGATCGAACCCTGGAGTCGCTCTTGCTATCACTAGATTAGTCGACTGCATAATATACATGCAGCGTGTCTTATGCCATTGGTCATACCTAATACCTTTTATTTTTAGATGCTCTAAGGCAATGTTCGCCAACCGCATTTCCTATTGGCTTAACGCGAAAGGTCCTTCGATGGCGATCGACTTGTCGTGCTGCAGTTCTACCGCAGCGCTGGAGCAGGCTTACCTCGCTATGAGTCGAGGTGAATGCGAGGCAGCCGTCGTTGGAGGCTGCTACTTGTGTCTGCATCCACAGTCTTCTGTACACTACGGAAGGTGAACACATATTTTGTACTCGTATTGTTTGTAAATATTTAACATCTGCAAATTAAACTTGCTTGTCGAGGGTTCCAGCAATTCAATCTGAAAAAATAAATAAACGAGTAGTGGAATTTTGACTCTTGATGGACAATCAGATAAACAAAGGTGCTATTAAAAAGGTTAAATTTTTCTACGAATTTTCAATTTAGAGTAAACTTGTCTATAATAGATAAGAATAGATATAATTCAATAGTATTCTATTTGAAATTATAAGTAATCGTGTTTTTTTACGTCCAGGCTCATAAGCCAGGCGATGGATGGTAAAACGAAATCATTTGATCAGAATGCCAATGGCTGTGTCAAGTCGGAAGCCGTTAACGTCCTTTTTCTGCAGAAGGCTAAAGATGCTCTGAGGTAAGTTTTTATGGATCTCTTCGAGCAGAATAGAATGTGAGTTCAGCCAGTGCTAGAGAGAGACGGAGTTATACATGACCAATAGCACCATCTCTTTTTCGCAGCGGGTTTATGATGGTCCCTGTTTCTGATCGAAGGAAAGTATGCACATACTTACTTTAAATAAAAAAAAAATATGTAAGGGTGCCTCTAGCCCCTACCTACACTTTTTTTTTACTCATTAAGATAGTTCTCACTTTTTTCTGAAATTTACAGGATCTATGCAGATTTAATGCACGTGAAGACAGAATATATCGGCTTGCTAACGGGAGAAACGGGCCCTCAGTACGGATACTTTAGGAATGCTGATAAGGTTGTTAACTTTTTGACCAGATTCTATGAGGAAGCGAGGGTCCCATCGCATGCTGTTGAATACGTTGAAGCTGTTGGTTCAGGTATTAATTTCTCTTGTATTCGTTTTTGACTTGATAGTGTATGAAAGAACAAAGGGGAAATCGAGGGAAATGTCTCCAGAAGAGTAGATATCTCATTTCTTCTCTCTCTCTCCTTTTTTAAAGACGTTATAAATCCAACCTCCAAGCTGCTACAGTAGGGATTAAACCAAAACCAAATAACTCTTTGCCCGACTCGAGGATCTTGCCTAGGCTTCCACGACCACGATCAGCAGTCGAGCAGTAGACCAAAGGGGCAGTCATTAACTAATAATATTTTTGTAAAAATTACAGTAGTTCCAATCGCATAATTTCGTTATAGGTACGCTTGATGCCGATAAAGCGGAATTGGACGCCCTTGAAAGGGTGTTTTGTAAAGGAAAAGAAGACACACTCTTAGTTGGCAGCGTCATTTCGAATATTGGATACGGAGAAGCTGCATCGGGTATATCCGCTATAACAAAGGTAAAAAATTTTTTTGTCGTCACTGCACGTTGTATTCGGGAGTACATTATTTGTCTTTATTGAAATCTTTAAAAACAAACGAGTTCGTTCGTTGTGGATTCACGTCCCATTAATTCTAATTTCAAAGCTATGTTACGTATATTGGTAATGATCATCATCATCGCTGATCTAATTATTCAGATTTTTTTTATATTAACAGGTGTTGCTTGGCTACCATTGTGGTGAGATAGCCGCCAACCTGCACTGTCACAATCCGCGGCAGGACGTGGCAGCAATGCGCGAGGGTCGCATGCGCGTCGTCACTGAGCGCCAGAGCTTCCGTCGCTCATACGTCGCCGTTAATGGCATGTCCGTCACTGGCGTCAACTCACACATCCTTCTGCATGGACACTATAAACCTAAGGTACAAATAATGATATAAAAAGTAAGAATGACCTTTTCTGTCATTATCATCTTCTCAGACTTTTGTTTCTACTAGTCTCCACAATTTTACTTCGCTCGTTCTTGTTTTACTTGAAACCGACAATGCTATATATGATCGTGTTTTCCAACTACCCAGGTTTGTTTGACCCTGACCACCATTCAGTCAAAACCATTCGGTTACTTCATCAGCCATCACCATATCCTTTTTCTGTACTTAGCTTACCACAAAATATTTGATAACACTAAACATTTTTCATTTGTTCCAGGATCTGTCACGCTACAGTAGTAGTATTGCACACCTCGTCAATATATCTGCAAGACAAGACTCTGCTGTACAGAAAATATTTGAGAACTTGAAGTCACGCCCGATAGACCCTGAGGAGTTGGCTTTGTTGCACAACATTCACGAGACGAGCATCTCAGGACATTTGGGCAGAGGATTTATCATTTTAAGTATGTTTGGTGACAATCTTATGGTACTTATTTCATTATCGTCATCAGAAGCTTTTAATAGCAGCCCACTGCCTGACTTAGGCAACACCAATTGTACTCCACTGAACTCAAACTTTGGCCACTCTTATCCAGCCATCACCATTATAATTACTTCACCTAGTCTCATGGCGTCATGCTACCCTACATATTATATGAAGAGTTGCGGTCAGCAAATGCTAAACATTTTTATTTTAACATAATTACTTTCAAGTGGTACTGTGTTGGCGAAATCTATAATCTGTTTTGCTTCATCTTTCTAGAGACGGACGAAGAACAAAAGACAGTGAGTCTATGTGAGAAGGCTGAGTACTACGACGAGGCTCGGCGGCCGCTGTGGTTCGTGTACAGCGGGATGGGCTCGCAGTGGGCTGGTATGGGTGCGCAACTCATGCGCATACCAATCTTCGCCGCTGCTATAGAACGGTAAATGAGTTTTTAAGCCAACTTTTAACTGATTGTCTCTTGGTAGATTTTCCTTTCTTCCTAACAGAGCTCAAATGTTTCATCAAAATCTTTTATTTGCAATAGAAGATAAATATATTTTCTGTAATATTATTTCTGTCCATTAAAGTATTTCAGTATTAATATTAATTATCTATCTCTAAATTCCAGGTGCCGACAAACTTTGGAACCAAAAGGAATCGACATTGTGCATATAATCACATCGCCCGATAAGACTATATTTGACAACATTCTTCATTCGTTTGTTGGAATAGCTGCTATTCAAATAGGACTCACTGATGTGCTTCGGGAACTTGGATTAGTGCCTCATGGCATTATCGGTAACATTAATATTTCTATTACGCGTATAAAGTACATCTCTTTTCTCTGTCGTATCCGCACGATCTATTAAGAGTATTGGATTCCTACATATCTCGTGACTTTGTCAAGAGAATTATCGATCAGTTGACGGACCAACTGATCGATTATTCTCTTGCCAAATTCTATTTTTTTTATAAGTATGATAATGATTTTATTTCTGCAAGTTAGGTTTGTAAAAACACTTTTACACGTCAATCATGTTTTTTTTTAAATTAGATGAGGTCGGCGTTTCCTATCTGACTACTCTAAGAGGAAAGGCCGAAACAAACTCAGAGGTCACAGTAAAGTCAAAGTCAAATAAATCATTTATTTCAAATAGGCACATTAAAGGCACTTGTGAACTTCAAAATTATATTTTAAAGTCCAGACATAATCTTAGTCAGGTTATATGAAGACAATGTAGATCGATGTCTGAGATGGTCCTTTGAGGAAAGAACCACACAGGTTGAGAGGACCTGTCCAGTCAGTGCACGCATTTGTCAGAAATCGTGCAGCTTATTTCAAGACTTAAGGAGCTCAATGATTCGGCGAACAATAACAATTAAAGGACATTTGGATAGGCCACATAAATTACTCAAACTGCCAGACCATGAAAAAAACTAACAGAACAGAGAGAATAATAAAAAAAAAAAATAAAATGACCCACATCGTCTTCACATTTACAATTAATAAAATGAAAATAATGCATGTATCTACGAGTATGTGTATTCTTGTATTTTATAATTATTTCCGAGCTATCTTTCTTTTATGTTGCTCCTGCCTGAGGCATTTCGTATCAATAGATAGGAATTAAGTCCGCCTTTGACAGTATTTCTTTTTTAATTGTGTATAATATTTAAATAAATAATTAGCTAAATTAGTAATAGCTCATAGCATAATCAGTCTATAATATTTCCATTGCTGGGACACAGGCTGCTCTCTATGAGAGGAGTGGGCCATAATCCACCACGAGGCCCGGTGCGGTTTGGTGGATGTCACATGACTTCAAATTTGCGGTTCTAGGACATGCCGGTTTCCACAAGATGTTTTCCTTCACCGTTTTGAGAGCAGTGGTGATGAAATTAAATACACAAAGTAAAGTAGCCTGGGTTTGAACTCACGACCTACGTACTCGTAGTCAGAAGTCGGGGCCGATAGAACCGAGCCACCACTGCTCTTAATAATAGCGCATGCCTTAGTTAAAATAATGATTAGCCAGTCAGCAAGATGATGATAGTGGCGCTGACTGGTGGACCCATGGTGCGCTGTATAAACATCTCAGTATTACATCACAACTCGTGAAGGCTGTTTAAATAACTCATGTGAGAGTTACCTTCAGGTGAAACCTAACTCCAAAAAATTATCTACTCTTCTCGTCGACAGGTCACAGTGTAGGCGAGCTGGGTTGTGCCTACGCCGACGGTTGTTTGACGGCGGAGGAGATGATTCTATCAGCATACAGCCGCGGTCTGGTGTCGCTGCAGACTCCATTTATTCGAGGATCCATGGCTGCTATTGGTCTGGGTTATGAACAGGTAAGAGTATTTTGTAAACCGGTTATTCAATAATAAAAAAAAAATACTAGCCTATTATTCCCTCACTGCAGGGCAAAAGCCTCTTCTCATACAGAGGAGGCACGAGTCTTGATTATATACTACTGTAAAAATAAACGTGCAAAAAGGTAGGAAGGTTCCTGCTGATCCATGCTCCATATCTGAACTATACTTTTGGTGATTCAACATTCATATCTTACTTTTATTCATAGATTTCAAAAATGTGTCCTCCTGAAATTGAAGTGGCTTGTCACAACGGGCCTGAATCTAGTACCATTTCGGGACCTGCTGATATCATGAAAGAGTTCGTCGCAGAGTTGACTGCTAAGGGTATATTCGCTAAGGAAGTTCCATGCTCCAACATCGCCTACCACTCACGTTATATTGCTGATGCTGGTAATCAAATATCACTCTTATTTCACAAACAAACATAGTTGTAATGAATTCGATTTAGTCAAATAATAAATATTAATAAAATAATCTTAAAAATCAGGTCCCGGCTTGCTGAAGTATTTGAGCGAAGTAATTAAGACCCCGAGGGCTCGGAGTGAGCGCTGGGTTTCGACTTCGATACCAGTAGACAGATGGAAGGAGCCCCTGGCTAACTACTCGTCGGCTGAGTACCATACTAACAACCTTTTGGTAAGAACTGACAATATCTACATAATTATACATTATGAAACTTGAACCACTAATATAACAAACTCAAACTCAAAGTTTTTATTTCAAATAAACCAATTACAGGCACTTTTAAAATGTCAAGGGGTCCAAAATTGGTCTGCGCCTATACTATATGACCTAACTCTTTTCTGTCTTCTAGTTGATGAACCATTATATTCTAGCAGTACCAAGTATCATATTTTCTGAATTCTAATTAATTGGGCTGCGTGTTTCACAAACGTTGAATAAGTACCTAACTTTTTTATATTTTTTGGTCTCGCCAAAATTGATCTCGTCTTGGTGCTTTTTTAGTTATAGTCGCCAGTTAAGTCGTCCAAAAATATCTATATTTATAAAACTTTTTATTCTTTACAATGTTTGTAGTAGGTATTGATGTTCTTTTGTTTTTCAGAACCCGGTACTTTTCGAGGAGACGTTAAAACATATACCAACGAACGCTGTGTTGGTGGAGGTGGCTCCTCATGGTCTACTGCAAGCCATCCTGAAGCGCTCCCTTCCTGCACACTGTAGAAACATAGCGCTTACTAGGCGTGCACACCCCGACAACACATATCTGTTGCTCGAGGCGGTTGGCAAGTACGTAACAAATGTACCAGTTATGATTAACTTTCGACTAACATGTTTATGTCTGCGTGGTAATTGCGTGACACACTTACAGTGGCAATGGTCATTTTCATTTTGTCAATTTAACAACATATTTTATATTGCGTGATTTCCTTTGTGGAGCAGACGAAATTTTCAAACATATGAGCAATGGCTTAGCAATTCCCTGCAAAATCCATCGGATTGTAATTGAAAAAGGGTACGCAATTTATTTACCTGAGCGGTTTTAAATAATACAGAACGCCGCATATGAATTCGAAGCTAGTCCGGCACACCCGAAGTACACACATAACTACAAAACCAATTATTGAATTGTTATTTTCTTTGGTCGTTAAACTTGTTATTATTAAACGCCTGTGATTTCCCACTGCAGGGTAAAGGCCTCCCTAATCTCTTTCCACTTCTCTCTGTATACAGCTGCTGAGGACCAGTTCTTGTTGAAGGAGTCCAGCTCATTCCGTCATCTGCGTCTGGGCCTGCCGCGATGTCATTTACCATTAAGAGGGACCCATTGGGTCGTATGTTTGGCCCATTGGTCGTCTGACATGCGGCATTGCATGCATGCAATGTATCCAGCCAAATCCTATTTTAGCGTGGCAGCTTTTCAAGTGAATGGAATGGATGGTCGTATTCCTAATCTGCTCTGTTACCCAGAATACTGCGTTCCATAGCCATCTGGCAAACCTCGAGCGTGGACCTCTAATGATTTGTCAAAGACTTTTTGACTGTTTGACTACCATATGTGAGGATGGGAAGTATGCACACGTCAGTTGAGTCTTCTCTTAAGGGGCAAAGGAGGATCACCCTTTTTTTTCAGCATGGGAAATCATCAAATGACCCCTCCCGCTCTGACTGGAGCGGAAGGGAGTGTCAGACTCTTACTGACTAAAACCCACCCGTGTTCCTTCCTTAGTCCTTTATGTTCCGGGCCAGCGGTAACCCTTTCGAGCAATCCCGCTGACCCGGCAGACTTCGGCCCTGACGGGCCCCTTCGGATGATGCTCATTAGATCTTTCATGGCCCAATAGCTCTTCCAGGCATTTACGGTGCGTCTTGCAACTTCTTTGTTCTGTCTTGCCTGGAAAGAGACTATTTGACCAAAACAAAGATACTTATCAACTTATTCGACCTCCCCCCATTGCACCCGCCACAGTGATCCTGCAATGCACGCTGGTCGTCACCAACTTGGTCTTCAACGTATTCATCTGAAGTCCGACCTCTAGGCTTGCCATGCTAAGATCGTCTAGCATCTGTGTCAACTCGGAAGCTGAAGACGAAAAGAGGACAATGTTGTCGGCGAAACAGAGATTAGAAAATCTCTTATGGCCGACCATAATGCCCTTTTCCTTCCAGCTAGCTGCCGGCTTTCGGAAGACTTCCTCCAGCACAGCCTTGAATAGTTTCAAACTTAGTATTAAACTTATTACTTTTTCTATTTACAGATTATACATGGAAGGATACCACCCAAAGGTTCACATTCTCTACCCTAAAATAGAGATGCCAGTATCCACTGGGACGCCATTCCTTTCCCATCTGGTCGAGTGGGCCTATGGAGAAAAATGGTGAGTGACATTACTTTTGTGAACAATGAATAATAGTGCTTACACATTTTATAGTACGTATGTCTTCTAAAATTGGATTTTGATACTTATCAATAACTATACATATAACTATACAGACGAAGTAAGGCCCTTTCGCAAAACTTTTTGCAAAAGGGCCTTACTTCGTCTGTATAGTGTTTTATTTGTTTAGCGTATCAACATTTTTTGTTTTATTTTTCAGGTCATTGCCTTTCTACCATACTGCTAGCAGGAGAAAGGGTGCATCTTGCACATATACCGTATCATTGTACGATAAGGAACATGAGTATCTGAAAGGACATGTTATCAGAGGTAACTTAGCCTAATAAAAAAACAACATAATTATGTATTCTGATTACCTTTGGTCATTTTGTTTTTTCTGTTACCTGAGGCGAAAAAAAAACAGCTTTGGCTATATTCATTTTTTATTATCAAACGTGTCACTGTCCATTGGAAAAAGGGATGATTCCACTTATCATGAATAGCTTCATCTCTCTCAATCACTGGAACGATAGTACTCTAAAATGCTTACCATCCGATCCTTGTTCTTTTTATAATGGTCAGCAGTGGTGATTAATTTTTCATGATTTCCCTAGAAAAAACGGTATATCCATTCGCATCATCCCTGGTGGCTGTTTGGGACACCCTGGCCATGACTCTGGGTGTACCGACGAAGCAACTTTCAGTGGAGTTCCGCGACGTCCACCTGTACGCACAACCCGTGATGAACATACAGAGTCAACTGAAACTTAGAGTTGCATTGCAAAGAGGAAGTGGATGTTTTGAGGTATGTACTGAAACTTCTGTGACATTCCTTAATCTATCTAAACCCCTTATTGCTCCAGATCATGAAAGTATTATGTAAGACAGGCACATGAGACATGGCAATGGACCTACTATGCCTTATTGCTAATTTCCAAAGGCGGTTATCACCTAATATCACGTGACTGCTATTGCACTATGCGACATTAGCTCATCCCTCTTTCTAGTATGAAAGCAGGACTATTAAAAGTATTCAATTCCACAGGTATTTGATGGTAAAATTAAAGTAGCAACAGGCGTGATTGCTGTTTTTAAACCAAACGACAAAAAAGACGAAATACAACTTAAAGAACCCCAAGATATGAGCCTTAGTGCTGAAGATATTTATGACTTGTTGCGTGAACGAGACTACTTGTACAGGTAAGGATGATATATTATTATAATTATTACTTTATTAATATGTGAGTTTAGAGTGAAGCATTGTGCGATTAAGCAAACCATGTTAGAGAACAGTCAGAGAGACAGAATCCGGGTCTAGTTAGATACGATGCAGATCAGAGTCAGAACAGAGTCAAGGGTTACTTTCCATGGAAAATCGGCATTTTCATTCTTTTTTTCACTTCGTGAATCACATTGATATGGAAGCGAACTTTGAAAGAAAGGTTATCGAGAGAAATAAAAATATCGATAGCTTCTCAATAGGAGCTGAGTCTAAATAAGCTGTTTGGATTTTGTATCATTTGCAGTTTTCACGAGTGTATTAAATCGACATTTGAAAGATAAATCAAACGACAATTTTCTCCACAGTGGTGAATTCCGCACTATCGAAGCCGCAAGTGCTTCTCTGAATGAAGCTTCGCTGTTGTGGCGCGACAACTGGGTCACGTTCATCGACGGCTTGCTGCAGTTGAACATGCTGCGACAACCACACGATGGAGTCACCCTGCCCAAACATATCAGGAGAATATCTGTGGATGTGGAGAAACATCCCACGAAGAAAATAACCACGGAAGAGGATAAATATTTGTATAAAGCTGAAGTTTTAGAAGAACATGATTTCGTAAGGTAAACCAAAACATTTGCTAACATATGCCTATTCTGTAAGCCACGTTTTACTTAAGTGTGGTGGGTCAATATCAACAAACTGAATATTTTTTCAATTTTGGTGGCGAAATTTGTATCTTAATACAAAAATAACAAACAATATTTGTATTGAACATTTAATGATTTCAGATGTCTTACACAATGTTAAGGGTCAATATCAACAAACTGAATATTTTTTCAATTTTGGTCGCGAAATTTTTTCTTCAGTTTACGTGAAAAATAAGGACCGGTGGCGTGAAAACGCCACCAAAACCACCAAAATTGAGCCACCAAAATTGAAACCAGATATAAAAAAAATCACTAAAAATAGGGGTTTTTAGTTACAATTAAATTAATATCACTGATTTATGCGTAACCCAAATCACTATCTATAATGTGTAGCTTACTATTAAAACACTTTAAAATTAACAGCAAATCGATCCACCAAAAATTGAACAATTTTTGTCCCCCGTGCCACCCAAGATGATACTTACGTTTTTGGCGGAAAATCATAGCACTAATCACACACCTGTTACGCGCAAGTGCACAACTGAGAGATGTGAAATAATAAAATGTGATTGATCGCACACGCACGAACACGAAGCTTCATTTTATAGTATGTTGAAAAAGTGCCACCAAAATTTTGATTTTTACTTGGACAAACTTTGATCGACTACCCTGTGCTTTTAAATTAGATTTTCTAATATGGTTTAATTGTTTTTAGATAATGTGTCTTAAGCATATACTAACGAATTTATTTATTTTTTATTGTACAGCAAATTGTTGCTTTGGTGAATGCAATTATATCAAAAAATGGAGCTGGGACAAGCCACCTAACTTGAATTTTAAGGCGATTTATTTTTTCCCTATTTATTTAAATACACAGTTATAAAAAAAAATGTGGCCCTAATTGAAACAAGTTACGTAGCTTACTATAAAAAAAAAATAAGAAACATCCTATCATTTAACACCTCGATTCTCAACGTGGACGCGTAAAATTTGCTGCTGGGATATTCACCCTGGTACTTAATTTTAAAATTTTCTCACCTTATTCAGATGTGGAGGGCTAATGATGGAAAATATAAGATATCGCAATTTGCCAGCAATTTGCCATAAAATGAACATGGCGTTACAGACACTGAAGTTTGTTTCTTATTTCCAAGTAGACCAACAAGTAAGTGGGATCTTTAATTTGCATCAACTTCCATAAATTGTGTTGATGATTGGATAATGAATAAAGATGATATAGCTAGAAAAGGTGTGACGACTGAGATGGCCTCTAATAGATTAAGGATTGGATGATGATGATTTGAATACAAATATGAATATAATAATAATGGAATGTGTCATTTTGATTATCAGGTTTCAACTTCACTACAAGTTTTCTTGCAAATGGTTGCTGAAAATGTTAACAAAGATTCCATCAAAGTCGTTGGTATCACAAATAACCAAATGAAAGGATCTGTCTTTGAAGAAATGAAGAACATAGAAGCTAGTGTTAATGGTGTCAACATTAGTTATGAAGAATTCAGTCTGGTAGACTTGAATTCAACAAAGAATAGTAGCCTCTCAATTAAGAATGCAGACCTGGCTATCGTCCGTAATCTTTCCACTGATGATCACGTAAGACAGTTTTTTTAAAATTATTAATCAATTGTAATCAATTCGTTTCAAGGAAATAATTTTAATAAAAAATCCACAGATGTGTCAACTGCTTCATTTTGCGCTACAACGAGGCTCGTTTATAGTGAGCGAAGAAGACGATTTGTACGGAGGTAGAATTCGGCCGAAGTCTCTGTATCGGCAACTGTCAGCTCACAGCAGCGGTAGCTCGCGCTTGGACCTGGTGCGTTGGCGGCCAACTAAGGTGGCCATGCCCACTACAGCCATTGCAGTGCGCGCGCATCTCGACTTCTCCCTGCTCACCGCCGCTCGCGCCAGCGTCTCCTCCCAGCATCGCCTGCTCATCGTGGCCCCTTACCCTACTCCCTCATCCGTCAAACAATTAGTGAAATGTTGGAGGAAAGACGACCAAAGAAACAATGTTCACCTTTTAGCTGTCAATAATGAAGAAGGCAACAATTGCGTCTTGGACGATCTACCGGATATTGACCTAGCGTTCACCGTTTTGGATCATGTAAGTGTCAACAATATTTGATATTCAAATATACCAATGAGTACAGTAACAAGGCATAATTTGGCAAATCAAGTTTTAGAAAAGTTCGGCTGTGTAGAACGTCGTGTGCTCTTCGTGTGTGATAGTCTCTTTCTAGAAGTCAATGTTACTTATTAGCTGTACTTCAGTTTCAACTTCAATATTTCACAATAACGTTTAATTTTAGGGTAAATGGGGAGGAGAGTATTACGTGCCAGTAAAGGATAGTGCGAAAAGGAGCAGCAATGTGACATTACAAAGCGCACAAGTAGGAGATTTAAATTCTTTGGAGTGGGTCGATGCTGCTGAGACATGGGGCTCTGGGGTACCAGTGAAGGTACGTACACCTATTGTACATGATAAAATACATGTTAATTAACTTAATTTCTTTTCAATTAGAGACCTTGGACAAGACACCACGGGTAGTCAGACCTGAGTTGGTCAAGATTGAAAATATGTACCTAATATCAAGTTAACGACAAATACCTCTGAATTTTCAGGTCCATTACACCGGATTGTCCAACACTGACGTTAAAAGAGCAATTGGAAAAATAACATCAAAACATGATGGAGAAAACAATTACGGCATGGATTTCAGTGGAATAACAGAGAGGTAATGAATGTTTAAGCTGAAATTAACTTAGGAATAGAAGTCGTATACAGGCCTTATTTTATTTTGGCCAGATTCAAGATCAATCGATGCTTCTTCTTAGCATAACGATGGGCAATAAAAAAGTTGTTGGGAAAGTTCAAATATTATGTTTAGCCCAAAATTCAGTTCGCTGGTGGTTCATAAGATCCTCAAATGCACATGTGGGGTTATTAATCGATTGTAAAAGATCGATAAAGAATCTAAGATGTGCCATGTTCCAGTGGTGAGCGCGTGATGGGGCTGGTGCGCGGCGGCGCGGCCGGCAGCGTGGTGCGCGCGCAGCCGGAGCTGCTGTGGCCGGTGCCGGCGCACTGGACCCTGGAGGACGCCGCCACCGTGCCGCTCGCCTACGCACACGCACTCTACTGTCTCGTGAGTTTACACACAAGATACTTCAACAATCATTTCACTGTTTACTGTTAAACTGATCTCACCATGTCCCTTTTACTACCGGACGTGTGTTAGGACGTACTGCAAGATACCTTCAGCTTATGTAATACCTCGGCCAGAGGTACACAGCGCTTCTCCTCCACATGTGTAATTTCTCTTTGCATAGCCAGTGTGGAGCCCTCTACCAGTGTCTTTGTTCCTAACGAATTATAATTTGTCAGCTAAAAAATTAATAATAAATTCTGATTGGTTTTAGGGAATCAAATATGGCAAGAAGCTGAAGTCGGATGTATCTGTGTATATCCATGGAGGGGCTGGAGCTTTGGGCCAAGCATTGTTATCAATAGTCCTTGCTCACGGCTGTGAAGTATACACCAGTGTTAGTGACACGCGGAAAAAACGTTTCTTACTTCAATTATTCCCAGATTTA
This sequence comes from Luperina nickerlii, assembly GCA_963855955.1. NCBI lineage: Eukaryota > Metazoa > Arthropoda > Insecta > Lepidoptera > Noctuidae > Luperina > Luperina nickerlii. The sequence goes on from OY979682.1 coordinate 14,657,726, forward strand.
AAAGGTAACCTACACGTGATGTTCGATTTAAAAAAAAAAAACATTAATAGTGTTTATTCCGAGTACATTAAATTTTTTTTTTTTTTTTGTTTTAGGTGACCATATCGGCAATTCTCGGGATCAAAGTTTTCAAGATATGATTCTTAATGCCAGAAAAGGGGAGGGTTGTAACGTTATTATATGTTCAGCAAAAGGCAACTTGAAGGAAGTTTGTATCTTATTTTAGATTCAGTCAAAAAAGTATCGGGAATGGATGATTTATTTATGGTTACAAATTATTTTTTTGTTGTTGTTAGATTGCCACAACTGTTTTCCATTTTGGCGCGGAGTTTGAGTTGCATCTGTCGTTTAGATTACATACAGTGCTGTTTTTAGTTAGATCATTTCTAGTGTATATTGTGAATTTAATAATGGACAAAAACATCGAACGAAGAGTTTGTCTTAAATTTTGCATCGCCAATGAAATTTCGTGTTCGAAGTCACTGAAAATGTAGAAAGCTTACGGTGAATCGACTTTATCAAAATCACTTGTTTATGAGTGGTACAAAGCTTTCAAAAGCGGTTGAGATATGCTGGAAGATTTGCCTCGCCTTGGTAGCCCCTCAATGTCACTTCAGTTGATGAAGTTAACATCGCGAAAGTGAAGGAAATAGTAACTGAAAATCCTCATTCAAGTTATCAAGCTTCGGAGTGGCGCCTTCCAACTGAACTAAAACCGAAAAAACCACGCCAAATTTGATCAAAAGTCAGTCATGTGGACTGTTTTCTTTGAATATCGCGGTGTTGTGCACTTAGAATTCTTACCGGAAGGTCAAACGGTAAATAAAGTATATTATTTGAGCGTTATGCGGCGTTTAAGACAGCAAATTCGAAAAAGGCCAGATTTGTGGAAAGAAAATTATTGGATTTTGCACCACGATAATGCGCCTTCGCATAAGGCCATTATTGTGAACGAATTTTTGACCAAAAACTCAACAAATCCCATCGAGCGACCACCTTATTCACCAGACATGGCTCCAGTCGACTTCTTTCATTTTGCTAAACCCAAATTACCACTTCGTGGCACCCGTTTTTATTCGGTAGAAGACATAAAGGAGAATTCACGGTGAGAACTCAACTCAATTCCTGGAAAAGCGTTTAAAAAATGTTTTGAAGATTGAATTATTCGTTGGCTTAAGTGTATCGTTTCTGCCGGGTGAGCGGGATTGTCCGAAAGGTTTACCGCTGGCCCGGAACATAAAGGGTTAAGAAAGGAACACGGGTGGGTTTTAGTCAGTAAGAGTCTGACACTCCCTTCCGCTCCACCCAGAGCGGGAGGGGTCATTTGATGATTTCCCATCCTGAAAAAAAAGTGTATCGTTTCTGAAGGAGCATACTTTGAAGGCGATAAAATAAATTTGGATGAATATCTGAAATTTTGTGTATTATTGATCTTTTCCCGGTACTTTTTTGACAGAGTAGTACATATTTTAATTTGTTATTACTTTATGTTATTAACAGTTAGCAGCTACACTGGATTGTTTAATTTTTCAGAACATACTTCAATGTGCTGGTAACTTGGGCATAGTTTTTGATGTTTCTCAACTTCACAATCAAGATGAAGATTTTTCATATGGATTGTACAACCTCACCAAAGAAAGGGCTTATGCTTCTGTCGATTTCTCAACGATATTTGAAACGCCCGAGGAAATGAAAGTAAGTACATCAATAAACCAGCCAAAACTCAAATACAGATTACATAATCGTATATAATAAGTCAGACCAAGAGGTATACAAGAGATACACAATAAAAAGGTTCGGTGAAGTTCTTTCACGAGCTTAAAAAATAAGTCTGTTATATTGCATTTTTATTTGTTAACTAGCTGACCCGGCGAATTTCGTACCGCATCAGAATTAAATAATGTCATAATGTTCAATAACCAAAAAGCAGAAAACCAAAAATACATTCAAATTTTTATAGTAGGTAACTGGTTGAACGGTGTTGGAGTGAAACAAAATATATAGCATACTTTTCATTCTAAGCCTATGCACTTCATTTTTAGTCAGTCTAGAACGCAATTCTGACATACGGCTATTATCATTATGGTGAACGCGCAGTGGTAGACCGCGACTATTCAAATTTTCTATCATTTTTTGCAATTTGCAGGTCAATGTCAGGTTGAATCTTAATCAAAATATGATTTGCGACTATAATAGATACGTATTTACAGAATTATAGTCATTAGAATCATTACATACCTAATATGTCTATTTAAGTTAGATTTGTTCCATAAGCACTTTTCCATAAGATATTTGTTCTTAAGGTACAAATTTTACTTAGAAAGATGTATTAATCATTCTAGTGATTATAATCCTGTAAATACGTACCAGTCGCGAAGTCCTGTCCCGTGACACTGATCTGAAAATTGCAAAAAACGTAAGAAAAATTGAATTTTGCGGGCTACAACTGCGCATTTACCTTATCTATACTATCGGTCGAGCCGTTCTGAGTTTTAGTGTGACTAACAGACGTCATTTCATTTTTATATTTATATAAATTTAATATCATTGATCTTAGGTTCATTTAGAACTAGCTATTGATAAAACTTTGTTTTGTCTGTCAGCCACTCAGTCTGACATGTGCTAGGTTGACCATTTTAAAAAACAACCAGGTAACCATAGTAGGTTGACCATTTTAAAAAACAACCAGGCTATATTGATGTCCATGTTTTTATAATAAATCATTGGATCCATTGATTTACTTTACTTTGAAATAATTGCATGGATCTATCTCTAATCTCATCGGAACTTTTGCTTTATTTAATCCACAGGCCTTGCAGACGATGTTGAGCGAGGGTATTAGTCGCGGCTTCGTGCGTCCTCTGTCTCGTGTGTCATACGCGCCGCACGACGCCGCGCGCGCCTTCCGACTGCTCGCGGCCAGCAGGCACCGCGGCAGGGTGCTGCTTAACATGCAGGAACATTCGACACAAGCAGAGCCCAGGTGAAGGGAGACCCTTTTTCTGTTTTGCAATTTTGTAGGAACCAGACTCAGCTTTGATTACATAATGAGCCTATAATAAATCCCATTGCTGAGACTGAGGCCTGCTCTCGGTGAGAAGGAGTGTAGTGGAGCTTTGACTGTTTCATTATAGCTTATAGTAATTCACAATATGATTATTTTGATTGCAGAATCTCTTGCAATCCAAATTACAGCCAAGTTGTAATATTAAATGAAGAAAGTTTTGGACTTCAGCTGGTTGACAAATTAGTTGCTCGAGGTGCGAGGAAACTACACATTCACAGTAAGGCCCATACAACTGCAAAGTTCCAATTTAAATTACGGTAAGCAAATGGTTAAAATCAATTCTGCTAATGTTGATAATCCAAATGACCATGATGTTATGTTTTAAGCTAGCCTAACAAAAAATTACTTTTCTACTATTCAGGAATTGGCAGAAGATCGGCGTGCAAATCCAAATGACGTCTCGGGAATTAAATAATGAAACTGATGTTATAGAGTTACTTAAGGATGCTACTAAATTAAGTTCTATTCAAAGCATATTATATACCTCGATCAATGATGGTCAAATGGTTCAAGAAAAATTTTTTGCTCATCTGGATGCAGTTTCGAGAAGATTTTGCCCAGATTTAAGGTTTACAGCTGTTTTTGTTAATTTCTTTGAAAATTAAAACAATTAAACTTAATGTTTTTCTGGTATATTTTCATCCATTTAATATTCCTTATTATTTTATTAAATTTTTCAGATACTTTGCGGTGATAAATGTTGGTGAGACTATGTTTGGAAAACCGACGTGTCTTTCCCGTGTTCAAAATAAATTACCAGCTAATTTAATAACTCTACCTCAACTGAAGAACGTAAGTAGTAGTTTATTAGACCATCAAAATGTTCTTCATCGACTTTGAAAATCTGTAAAGTTATGTAAGCGCTGCAAATAAAACTTTTTCACAGACATTTTAGAATGGTAAGCTAAAATGGCCCTAAAACAGAGCCTTGCGGTAATTCAGTACAATTCCTGCTACATTTTTTCACATATTGTATTCTTTCTCCTCTTGTGTCATAAGACCAAATGACGGCAAGTGATATGTCCTAGAAATAATTTAAGCTGAATTTGCTAGGATGTGTGTCTAGGTGAACATACTCAAATGTTTTATAAAGATCACTGAGTGTTGGCGACTGGCCATGGTGCGACCTTTTTGTAGATAGATAAATGTCATGTTTTTTAAATATAATTTTTTATATTCGTTGCTTTTTTTACGTCTGAGCGGTTGTCAGGTTCCATTTTTATGAGCAATGTCTTAATATTTTAATAAATTTATAATATTGCTAATATACGTGTTTCTATCATTTCATCTCTACAGTCCACTAACTAATCCAATCCGCTAGTTATAATTTTGGTCCTTCGAGCTGCAAGTAAACATTCATTGTAATTAAAACATCTGTCAAATTTTTTCACGTAGGTACTGATTCATAGTTTTCGCTTTCATTTCGTAAAAATTTCACGCATTGTTCACGTAAATTTTACACTATGGTGGAAACACGTAGCAAGACAAAGCCAGACCTGACGGCTAAGGGATTTGGACAATGGAACATCTACTGCGTGGCACCTGGCCGGTTTGGTCACCGAGCTGCGTAACAGTCCTTTTTTTATTATCGTGGAGAAATGCTCATGCATACTGCACTACCACGGGGAGATAATGCAGTTATGTGGGACTCTAACCCAAACTCCACGGTGTCCTCCTCTGCCGCTTATGGCGGGAACACGGGTACGCGTTAGCACTCATCCGTGAACCCGCCGCGGCTGTCCGTTACCGGACCCTCCTCTGGGGAGTACTCCCCATCACCGGCGCCCCAAAACACATGCACGCCGTGACCACCCCAGGGACCAAACCAGCACATTGGCCCCGCCGCCTGCCAATTTTCGGCTGCAGATGATAGGGAGAGCGGCCAACGTAATACCAACACTCCTCCTCCCCTGCAGCCCCACCGCGTCCGCCATCATACGGTAGCGACCCCGTCAAGGCCGCGGAAGGTAGGGAGAGCGGCGCACCGCAATACCGGCACTCCTCTCCCGCCGCGGCCTCCAATCCTCAGCCGCGATGCCTCCCATACGACATCGCGGCCCGCCTCAGCTGCGATGTCGCCCAAGTGGCACGGCAACCTACTTTTGGCCGCTACGTCATTGGCTTATCAGCAAAAGCCCTGACGAGCGGCCCTTCCTCGGGTTCCTCTTCGCTTCACCGTGGGTGTCCAAGTCACGGCTACTGAGCCCCCCCCGCCTCGACAATGCGGAAACCCACCGGGGGGGTGCATAACAGTCCTAAGCTAAGTTCCCCCGAAGATTTAAATAGTTTAGCGAACAAACTACGTAATTTTGTTACTACTCTTATGCTACTGAAACAAAACGAGTATCTGTGTTCACCGGAGCTTTTTCAGTGCATTTTGATGATTTCCACCTTGTTAGGAGTCGATTTTTGAAAAACCCAAAAAAACAAACTTTTTTATTTTTTGGTTTAGTGGTACCGAGTTTCGAGTTGATTCGACAGTGGGTTACACATTTTTGTAACCTATCAACTTTGTCACCCCCTAAATCCTTTGTGAGGGTTTCTTTTAAAACTAAAAGTGACAGTCGTTATTATTTAGTGAGCCAAATTTTGCAAAGTTTCAAACTTATTAACCAAATGAATAAGATTTTTCATATAAACTGTACCCCTCTTTTATCCCCACAGGGGTGGAACTTAGCAAAATCGTCTGGGATGTTTCTGTAACTTGACTTAAAGATTATTTATACCAATTTTCCAGTTAATCAAGCCACGTAATAAAATACTCCCGTGTGAAATGAGTACCCCTCTTCACTCCCTCAGGGGTAGATTTTCGAAAAACCCCCTGTTACACTCTTTTATTATTTATTTTGGTCTTACAGTATCGAGTTCATCGGACCGCATTAAAATTGTTCTACACAAACATTAACACCCCAAATTAATAAGATTTTTCTTATATACTATATCCCCGCTTTTCACCCCCACAGGGGTGGAATTTCGTAAAATTGTTTGCATATTATGTATTCATTACTTCACTTATAGATTATTTATACCAATTTCGAGTTAATCAAGCCACGCAGTAAAATCCTCCCCTTTAAAATCAATTACCCCTTTTTACCCCGTAAAGGGTAGATTTTAGGGCATGTCACGATAGTGGCGATAAGACCCCTCTTTGAAGAGTGGCTAGAGAGGCGTCACGGCGTCCTCACCTACCACCTGACGCATTTCCTCACTGGACACGGATGTTTCGGGAGGTTCCTGCACATCATCAGGCGGGAGGACACACCCGGGTCTCACCATTGCGAGGATCGCCCAGAGGACACGGTGGAGCATACGGTGGAGGTCTGTCCCGCTTGGGCGTCCGGCCCTGGTTCAAGCCATAGTCCGGGACGAGAGGGAGTGGGAAGCAGTCACATCCTTCTGCGAAGCAGTCATGCTAGCGAAGGAGGTGGCGGGATGATTGAGGGACGGAGCCTCACGTCCCAGCCACCGCGGGAGACTTTTCACTCCTTTAAGTTTGAATTTCCAAAAACCCCTTAGTGGATACCTACTCTTCACAAAGAACACACCCTCCAAATTTAATGTCTCTAGGACCAGCGGTTTAGGTCGTGCGTTGATATATCAGTCAGTCAGTCAGGACTTTGATTTTTTTGTATACAGATTACTTAAGTGTTGAATTTTAACCATATTTGTAAGTGGTCACTGAAAAAGGATGTATAATTTTTGTTAATTCTTGTAGAGTTTGTACTTTTAACAGCATCAATACTGCGCTACCGCCGTTCTTTAATAAAGACATATATATATATATATACACATACATATATATTTACCTTTTACAGTATTAATACAACTTGCATTAATTATTAGGTAATTATATTTTTAATAGATGATAAATACCGTAAAATAAAAATGCCATAAATTAACAAAGGTAATATTCATCTAAATACATTGATTTAGAGACAAATCTATATAATAATAATAAGTACGTATATCAGTGTAAGCAGTTAGGTACAGCTACATTCACCAAAATAATTGGGTAACATTACTGAAGTTCATAAATTATGAAAGCACTGAATATTGCTCTAACGAAGATAAACTGGATTGAGGAAAAAAAAATTAAACTTACATTTAACTTTGCCGTGAATAAACAGCTATTGTCCCCATTTATCGACATAGGTCGCGGTTAGTTTACCAACTGCAAATAATATGTTTGTAACCAATAAAAAAAAAAAAAATTGTAATGTATTTACGGTTTTCGGATATTTCCCTTTACTTGTGCTACATGACACTGCTTCTTGCCAAATTTCATGATTCTAAGTCAACGGGAAGTACCCTATAGATTTTGATTCCGGAACATAAACGCCCGTATCTTTTGATTGCGTCGAGTTAGAAGTTCGACTTTTTCACTGCTTCAAGGGATTGCAACCCTAAGTATGTATTTGATACTAATTTCAACTTGATAACTCTACGCGTTCCTGAGAAAAAGGGTCTTGACAGACGGACAACGAAGTGATCTCTAAAAACAATAACAATTACTACATTAATTTCCATTCAGAAGTCGAGTGCTGGTGATGCAGTGGACGCGGTGGAACGCGCACTTTGTGGTGTCGACACCTTGGTGGTTGCACAGAGAACTCATAGACAACAACGTAGTCTGCTGACGCGACTAGCAGAATTGGCCGGTTAGTAGTGTGATCTTGGTTTAAAGAGAAAACTACTACTGTAGATTTAACTGTGCAGACGCCAGCACATCAAGCTACCCGAAACTGTCAAATTTCCCTAATCAACTTTGAACCTAATGCATTAGCGATAAAGTTAAAAATCTATTAAAGAAATTTGACATATTGTAGTAGCTTGATGGGCTGGTTGTACATTAAAAAAAAAACACCATATAACGTTCAAGTTCTTTTATGTAACTGTTTCTTTCTCTTTCATTTAGCATATACCTAAACGATTTGGTGTTCGTATATTATAAACTTATTTTTTATTTTAAATAAATAATATTTATTTTTCCAGATATAAATTTGAAAAAGAATACCCCAAAAACAATTACTTTAGAAGAACTTGGAATTCAAGAGGATAAACTACTACTGGTTGCTAGTTATTTGAGGATTAACCATAACGTTGAGTTCTCTGAACACGAGATACCACAGCTAACAGTTGAAACGTAAGTTCTTTTACAAAATTAAATGTGGTATATTTAAAAAATCATACCATATTATAGAATTAACGGTTTTATTTGACCACCAGAATACTGAATTTGGATAATACAGAAAAGGGATTTGAAGACGTTAAAGGCTTAACGACATTCATATCTTACGTGGACACGGACGAACTACTTGCTACTTCAGAAATAGTACGCATGCCTACAATTACTAGCGGCGGCGTATTGGTAAATATGTATTATTCAAAGTATATTTTGCTTATTGCGAATTATTAGGTCCTTACATATGAAATTAGCGTTTTGTCGTACTGACCACTTTGATCTGAAATATCTCCTCTTTGGTTAAGAATTCCAAATTAAAATTTATACATTCATTTAGCTGGTACATTTGAGTTTTGAAAACAGTCATTCATTTGTTTTTTCCTCATTATTTTTTTCTTTGGCGTCGCTTAATACCGCGCAATGGAAAACATGAAATATCGGTATATTTAACGAGTACGAGTTCTACCGTGGCACCTGTTAAAGAATGATTCTGTTTGATGGGCAAGTGGACTGTATCTAATGGGAAAGGTAGAAGGGACTCACCGATGCTCGCTGAAGAGAGCCGGCTGGCTCCGAATACCTGATTATTTTATGCTGTGGGGCGCCCCAATTCTTGTTTCTTGTTGATTTGGATGAGTATAGGTTGATGGCACACACAATTTGTCTTGAATATCACTTGATTGCAGTGTTTCACGATAATTTTTACGGAGTCGTTAAGTTTTGTGGTGAGATATGGCGGGGAACTCGGGGAACTGATTGGTCCATGTCAAAAACGTTAGGTGGCGCTGTGTGCGCAGGAAATGGTAGGATTTGAAAGGGCGGGAATTCAAATTATGTTTTATGGTGCTTTAACATTATCTTCCCCCCCCGCTGGCGAATTGATGAGACTGAGAAGTCTGAAGTGTATATTTGTTCACAACAACCATTGCTTTGATATTATGATAGGATAAATATGATAATACTGATGAATATATAAAACAGAATAGGTAATTGAAATGTTTTGATCACAAGATGAATGTATGAAAAATAAGACACGACTAGTCAGTCATATCTGGTAATGGGCACAACTTCACAAGTGGTCTTTTGAGCACACCTTGTGCAGTCCTGACCGTAGCAGAACGAGAAACGCCATCGCGTCCTGGGTGTAATTCGACGATTCTACCTAAACGCCATCGCAGTGGGTGAGTAGTCTCGTCTTTGATAATAACAAGCTGGTTGATTTTTGCTGGAGGTGAATCTACGGTCCATTTCAATCGCTGTGACAAATTTGTGAGGTATTCACTATGCCATCTAGTCCAGAAATCCTGGTGCATTTTCTGTAATAGATGCCAACGTGTCAGCCTATTCATTTTTGTGTTGGAATAGTCTGGTGAAGGCAACGATGTTAGGGGTGCTAATGTTAAAAAGTGCCCTGGTGTTAGTGCTGTTAGATCTGATGGATCTGAACTCAGTGCTGATATTGGTCGCGAATTTAAAACTGATTCGACCTGTGTCAAAAGTGTGTTTAACTCCTCATATGTTAGGATTTGATCACCTATCACACGATAAAGGTGAGTTTTTACGGACTTCACCCCAGCTTCCCAAAGGCCGCCCATATGTGGTGATCCTGGGACATTAAATTTGAAGTCAATGCGCTCCGATTCACAGGCTGAGCGCATGATTTCTGATAATTGTGACTGCGCACCTTTGAAATTGGTTCCACAATCGCTATGGATGATGTTGCAACGACCGCGTCTAGCAATGAATCTGCGTAGAGCAGCCAAAAAACAAGAGGAAGATAAATCGCTGGCAAGCTCCAAATGAAGAGCTCTTGTTGAAAAACAGACGAAAAGACAAAGGTATGCCTTTGTTGAACGCACACCTCGATAACGTTGAAACGTAATGTTGAAGGGTCCTGCATAATCACAACCCACAACCTGAAATGGTTTGATTTGATTGACGCGAGAATGTGGTAAATCTGCCATTACTGGCTGAAAATTTCGTGGCTTCATTCGGAAACAACGATAGCATTTTGAAATGATGTGATTAATGGCTCGCCTTGGTGACAAAATCCAAAAATTTTGAAGTAACAGATACTGCATTGCTTGCAGACCAGGATGTAAATTTTCGTTATGTGTGCACTGGATGATAAGTTGCGTCAAACGATGCTTGCGAGGAAGCAGAGCTGGATGTTTTGTTTCATAATCAAGGTTTGACTGAGAGAGCCTACCCCCCACACGCAACACTTGATTTGAATCTAAAAATGGACTAAGTTTTCTGAATGATTTTGATAATACATGATTTGATCTCAAATGTTTGATTTCTTCACTAAATTCGGAATTTTGGGTGTATTTCACAAGTACCATGAGGCTATGATGAAGTTCTTGTTCTGTTAAATGACCTGTACACTTGTTTTTGCGCAGGGCGTTGATAAAACGATTGCAATATGTTAAAATACGTTGAATCTTCCTCAATGATGAAAATCTTGTTAATAAATGATCGATTGGATTAGTTTCTACTGCGTTTGACACATTCAAAACGCAGGCACGTTGTTCACAATTCACCTCTGGATGTGGCGTCATGTTTGAATGTTGAGGCACTTTAGGCCATTGATCTTGATTTGAAGATAGCCAAGGAGGGCCACTCCACCACAGGTCATGATTGATAAGCTCGTCGGGTGATAACCCACGACTCGCGGCATCCGCAGGGTTTTGCTTTCCTGGTACATGATTCCAAATTGCTTCTGGTAATCTACGCTGAATATTGGATATGCGATTGCCAACAAAAGCCTTAAAATTTGATGAATTAGACTGGATCCATGACAAAACTATCATAGAATCAGTCCACGCATGCACACTCTCTATGGGTAGAAGTGTACTGTACACGTTGATGATGTGTCTCATTAGGTCTGCCAGCAAAGAACTGCCACATAACTCAAGCCTTGGTAAAGTTCTGCGTTTCGTCGGGGAGACACGAGACCTCGCACTAACCAGGATGACCCGGTGTTGATGATATTGATTGGTAGCACGAAGATACACAGCAGCTGCATAACCAGATTCACTTGCGTCTGAAAACCCATGGACCTGATAAGTCACAGCATCGTTGGATGTGATGCGGCGTGGTATCTTAAGTTGGGCTAGGTGAGGCAACTGCTGAACGTATTTTGTCCAAATTTGATTGATGTCGTCGGGGACGGGTTGATCCCATGATGAACCGAGCAACCACAAACGTTGAATTAAATGCTTTGCTAAAAATGTTAATGGTGTTAAAAGACCAATGGGGTCATAAATACGTGCCAGCTCTGAAAGCATGGTACGTTTGGTACACTCACGATTGATTTGATTCACTTGGTAGTTGAATACGTCCTCCTGGGAATTCCAGGCTAAACCGAGAACCTTCACAAAATTTCCATCACTATCGAATGTTTGATTGACATTTGGCACTGCTTTATGTTCTTCTGGTATGTTTTGTAATACAGCCGCATGATTGCTGGACCACTTTCTCAGTTCAAAGCCTCCAGCTGCCATGATGTTAATCAGCTGCTGCTGAAGAGCGACCGCCTCTTCGATGCTCTGACACCCTGTAACGGCATCGTCGACATAGATGTCCTCTAACAACACCCGAGCTGCAGCTGGAAACGAGCTGCCTTCGTCGCGGGCCAATTGATGTAACACACGAATTGCTAAAAATGGTGCTGATGATACACCGAAAGTTACACGATTGAGACGGTATTCTTGTATTGGTTCACTAGGGGAACACCTGAACAGGATTCTTTGAAAATCCAGATGTTCTGCTGCTATTCGGATCTGCCGGTACATTTGCCGGATATCCGTACAAAACACAATGGCATGAAGCCTGAAACGCAAAAGAATGTTGGTGATGTCAGTCTGAAGTTTAGCACCTATAAGAAGAGTGTCATTTAAGGATACACCTCTTTTATCCTTCATCGATGCATCGTAGACCACACGGAGGCTACGATCTGATTTTGATACGGCGTGATGCGCCAAGTAAAATGCTGTAGGAGATTGACACTCAGCTGCAGGGACCTTCTCCATCTGACCGCTTGATAGGTACTCCATAACATGTTGATTGTATTGTTCATGAAAAGCTGGCTTTGCCATGAGGCGTTTTTCCAGCTGCACAAAGCGCCGATGAGCAATTGTGTAAGCACCCTCAAAGGCCACTGATGATTGATCACGGAATGGTAACTGGACAATGTATCGTCCCTCACTGTCACGCTTGTGTGTTGATAAGAATATTTCCTCACAATGTATGTCATCCACCGAGTGAGATTGTTTGTTGTCTTCACACGGTATGCTGTCCAACTCCCACAACTTTTGAACGGCGATATCCAGATCGGCGTCTATTGATACATGATTGATTGATAGAGGAATAGATGATGATGACCTTGATAAAGTTTTTCCCATGAGAATAAATCCAAATATGGTATTGATAGCTGTTGCTGCATGTGGACCACCATCAATTTTCCCTGGTAAAAGAATTTGAGGGAATATCTCTCCACCAATGAGGATATCCACCGGACCAGAAGAATGATATTTCTCATCAGCCAATTTGATATTTGATAAGTGTTGAAAATTGTTAATGTCCACTGGATGGGTGGGCATGTCACCACAAATTTTGTCCAAAGTCACCGCTTCTGTTGTAAAAGAGGGCTCTGGTTTCCCAACTGGTCGGATTTCTAAGAAGACCTTACCCGTGGAAAATGCAGGCACGTCCCCTATACCTGACATAGGAGTTTGAGTTTTATACTGTGCCAACCCTAAGCGACGGACACATACCTTGGTGATGATGTGACTTTGACTACCGGGGTCCAATAATATACGGACCTTCTGAAAGGAGCCTCGACCGTCCTTGACCTCTACCTCAGCAGTGGCAAGCATCACAAAATGAGTATTTGATGTTGATCCTGCAGTTATGTTTGATAATGATGTAACGGGTGTGATCACATTTTCCTTGGAATCAGAAGTTGGTGCTGGACCTTTCCCTGTATGAGAAACGCCTGGTTGTTTATGTTGAGAGTTGACAGAACTACTTGTCTCTGTCCTTTTTGTAAAGTGTAGAAGGCTGTTGTGTTTTTGTCCACATGATTTGCATGTATGCAATGAATTACAATTGGCTGTGATATGGTTTGACCGTAAACAGTTGAAGCACAATTTGTTTTGTCTCACAAGTTGAGACCTCTCATGAGGAGATTCTGATAAAAACTTTGAACATAAGTAGAGAGGGTGATCCTCTTTACACACTACACATGATTGAGAAGGCGCTTGGGCCAAAAGCATTGTAGGCTTTGATTGGTTGTTTGAAACCACACGCTTGTTATTTTGCTGTTGCACAGCTGATGATGATTGATTGTTCACATTTAATGATGAGCGTTCAAGGGCATTACACCTATCTACTAAGAATGTGGATAATTCCTTGAAACTTGGAAAATCACTACCGGTACTGGCCAGCTCAAAAGCTTCCCGAGATGCCTTATCTAATTTTGTAAGCAACGAGTGGAATAACACAAAATCCCACTGTGTTGTTGGTAGCCCTAAAGATGTGAGCATTGATAAGTTCTCATTATAAAGGTCTAACATTGTACGTAAGCTTTGAGCAGAACCGGAGTGCATTGGCTTCAAATTGTTGATCTGTTCCCAACACATGAATGCCAAATACCTCTTGTTGTTATATCGATTCACTAATGCTTTATATGCACTGATGTAGTTACCCTCACACACAGGAAACGCACGAATGATACTGATTGGATCCCCAGATAAGGATGTGATCAAATATTGAAACTTTTCTACATTTGATAAGTCATTTCTGTTATGCACTAATGTGTTGAAAAGGTCAATGAACCCTGGAAAATCTTTGAATTGCCCCGTGAATAATGGCAGCTTCATAGGTGGTAATTTAGCTGTTTTATTTTTTGACTCACTGGACGAAGAAGAAGTCTCCACCTTTGCTAACAAGTATTTACGCTTGGCCTCTAATGTTTCAAAGAACATATCATCGGCCTGTTCTTGGAATTTAAATTGAGCTTGTTGCACTTCCTTTTCGTCCATACCTGCCTTCTTGTACTCACACATTAATTGAATGTGGGCTTCGTTAAAGGTTTCGAGTATTTGATCTACGCGCGAACACCAAGTTTCTAACCTATTTATTTGATTTGGGTCTGTTTTGCAATTTCGTGCGCAAATTACAGCATCCTGAAGGCGCTTAAGCGCCATGTTACGCTTAGATGCATAATGTGCGATCAATGCTTCACTCATTTTGATAATTAATTATACACTTTGCTATAAGAAAGCACTTGTTTACAAAAGTTTGAATCGATTGTTCGATTGATGAACAAAATCACGAAATGATTGTATTTGAACTGATTTGAACGAATGAGTGAACACAACACACGCAAAACACACTTGATTGTCAGTGTCACTGTCTGAAGTTACACTAACGTCACTATGATAAATGTCACTTGTCTAAACTGTCGATCACAACAGTTCTGAAACAAGCTTCATGAACACAAAATAGTCTATGGTTCGATAAAATGATATTATGTTGGCAATAATTTTGTCAATTGTACCAACCCAACAAACACGAATGATACGAGAAAATATAGGTACAATACCTAACTGATATGCAGTTTTGAATAGAACAATGATACACAATGAAATCCTAGTGTTATATGTTGCACCAAGGATTCCAACACAAAAATGATAATTTTAGGCGCTGTATGTTACACCTAAAACACACGATAAAATGAAAATGACGGTGACAGACTTTTTGTTGCCGAACTCCGTCCACAAAATGTATGTGATAACACGAATGAGAAACGCTGATGACGAAACAACTCAGTCCCGACTGCGAACAAGTGAGCGTTTGGTAGGTACTTTGCTATGATGAGTACCTACCACAATATGATTATGAACACAAAATGTTATGTTATGTTTGATCGAATGAGTTCCCGCGATGATGAATGATAGATATATATGACTAACTTCGAAAGTTAGAAGTAATGATGAAATACACTTGTTATATTGTAGAACAATTGACACCCGTAAATAAAACAAAAGCTATGTTCAAAAGTGAGGTTAGATGATAAAAATATGTTATGATTATGTTAAATTGAGTTGAATATGATTGTTGCAATTTGGTTTTTGCGAACAAATATGGCTGACCCCACAATTTTCACAATAGAAAAAATAGGATTACTGATACTATTTCAGCAATCCGGCTAACAAGGACCATGAAAAATGTTAAAGAATGATTCTGTTTGATGGGCAAGTGGACTGTATCTAATGGGAAAGGTAGAAGGGACTCACCGATGCTCGCTGAAGAGAGCCGGCTGGCTCCGAATACCTGATTATTTTATGCTGTGGGGCGCCCCAATTCTTGTTTCTTGTTGATTTGGATGAGTATAGGTTGATGGCACACACAATTTGTCTTGAATATCACTTGATTGCAGTGTTTCACGATAATTTTTACGGAGTCGTTAAGTTTTGTGGTGAGATATGGCGGGGAACTCGGGGAACTGATTGGTCCATGTCAAAAACGTTAGGTGGCGCTGTGTGCGCAGGAAATGGTAGGATTTGAAAGGGCGGGAATTCAAATTATGTTTTATGGTGCTTTAACAGCACCAGTGCTGCAGAAACAGCTCGAAGGATTAATGATGTATACGGCGCTGGTGTCGCAAAAGAAAGCACGGTACGTTTTTGGTTTCAACGTTTTCGTTCTGGAAATTTCGACCTTCAGAACCATCCGCGTGGACGGCCGGAGACCAAAGTGGAAAATGAAGAATTAAAAGCTATTGTGCAAGCGAATCCATCACAAAGCACTTCAGAGATAGCTGCAGGCTTCGGGGTAAGTGATAAAACTGTATTAATCCACTTGAAGCAAATCGGGAAAATAAAAAAAACTTGAACGATGGGTGGGTATCTCATGAATTGAGTGAATCGAACTTGCAAACACGCGTCGACTGCTGTGTTACTTTGCTCAACCGACACAATAATGAAGGGATTATAAATCGAATCATTACTTGTGATGAAAAGTGGATACGGTATGATAATCAGAAGCGCTCGTCGCAATGGCTGAACCCTGGAGAACCAGCCAAATCCTGCCCTAAACGAAAATTTACTCAGAAAAATTTACTTGTGAGTGTTTGGTGGACTAGCGCCGCCGGTGTCGTTCACTACGGCTTTCTAAAATCTGGCCAAACGATTACGGCAGATATCTATTGTCAGCAACTGCAAACCATGAAGGAAGAACTAGCTGCTAAACAATCGAGATTGGTCAATCGCTCTAGGCCACTGCTGCTTCACGACAACGCAAAACCACACACTGCACAACAAACAACCACTAAGTTAGATGAGCTACAATTGGAATGTCTGCGACATCCACCGTACTCTCCGGACCTTGCTCCAACAGATTACCACTTTTTCCGGAATTTGGACAACTTCTTACAAGGAAAAATATTCAACTCCGATGCGGCAGTCCAAACCGCCTTCAAAGAGTTCATTGATTCTCGCTCCCATGGTTTTTTTAGGAAAGGGATCAATGAACTACCTATGAGATGGCAAAAGTGCATAGATAACAACGGTGCATACTTTGATTAATTAAATATATTTTACAAAAAAAAAATTACTTTATTTTCCTCCCGTACAAAACGTCAATTTCATATGTAAGGACCTAATATTTATGTCATTTGATCATTTGAAGTAGATAAGATATAGGTCAGATAAGATCTGTCAGGTGCATTACCTCCAGACCTTATCTCAATTAATTTGTAGTCGGAGCATGGTTATCTTCTTCCATACAAAATTTAAATTATATATGCCATCATCTTAGGCATTCAACTTCTATCTGGTCATATCATATCACACACTCGATTCATCGTGTTCTAAAACTTTTCAAATATTTTAGCGTGAAGACGAATTTGACGCGAGCCAGACGTATTTGTGCATAGTGCCGGGTATTGAGGGTCATCACGAGAGATTCCGCGTGCTGTGCGAGCGCCTCAAGATACTAGCGCTGGGGCTGCAGCCGGGACTCGACCACCCGACGGAGACCGTGCGGGAGACTGCTCAGAGATACGTTGATGTATGAGCCCACCACATTAAAAATAATCAGTTATGAAAATTAAATGAGTACCATTGGTATATTGTACCAACTCTCAACTTTACTTAATCTTACATTCTCATATTTTAAGGTGCTGCTGAAGAAGACAGGATTGACAAATACTTTCTACTTATTGGGTTATGAAACAGGCGTACTTGTGGCGTTGGAAATGGCAGCTATCCTAGAGGATCATGGTTAGAAATATAGTTAAAACCGTATTTTTTTAAATATTTTAGTATAATTAATAAAACTAATGACGTTTATTTCTAATTTTTTAGGTTTAACCGGTACTGTTTATTGCCTAGGATGTGCACCGAGCGAGGTTCAAACTGTGATTGAAGAAAATATCGCAGAATATAAAACAAAAGAACAACTGCAAAATGAAGTGGTCAAACATATGTTTAAGTTGATGGTGGGTGACGAAGTTCTGGACATGGAGGGAGCACTTAAAGATGGAGATTCGTGGCCACAGAAAGTGGACGCGTGTGTGCGGACTTTGTTAGGTCGTGTGCCTCACTCGGCGCAGTACTCACGCGCGCTCATAGAGGCGGCACTGGCGCGTATCGAGCGCGCTCGTGGCTACGTGGCACCGGCGCGTGCGCTGCGCTCTCAGCTAGTGCTGCTGCGCGCCGCATCTGCTCACGTGACGTCACCCGCGCAAGCGCTGCAACTCAACTCGAAGCGACCGGTCGCCATACACCAGCTAACCACACCACTGGCACACGTTACTAATGACATGAGCTGTGCAACTGTGATTAATGAGTACTTAGATCAAGAGATTTTAGAATCATTTAAAGAGAAAAATATTTGCGAAGAATATCTACTTAACCCTTATACGTTTATGACTGCTTATGGTGATGAAGAATAAACTTTTATTTACCTACATGTTTGTCATTTAAAATATATTTTAAATTAAAATAAAATATATCTCGATTAAGCGCTGCATTTTTATTTAAAAGAAGCTCTCGATGTATGTAGTACCTATGTAATGCGAAGAGAATCCATCGTCTCGAACTTTTTAAAATCTCGATGAATCTCGATGAAAGGTCTCGATGTAAGTGCGTATGTACCTAGTATGTAATGCGAAGAGAATCAACCGTCTCGAAATCACTATGAATTTCCACGGATCGAGCTCAATAAAATGTTTTTTTTGGAATTAAGCAGTAGATTGCTTACACTGATGAATCGGAGCGACAACGTAATATTGTGAAAGTTCACTCAGTGGCACCCTTCAAAACTATGCGTTCAAGTGCTGACTTCAAGAAGTGGTAGACAGTGACGGCCATCCTATCCGTTATGAATAGGCAACTCGGCAGATCGACTGTGTAACTAATTTGATAAAATTACATTGGAACATATGAGCAAGTGTTAATAATTCCCAATATCATTACATAATCAGTGGGATCATTATCTCTTAGTTAATCAAAAATAAACAACCTTTATTATTATCAATGCAGTTACTCTTGTTTACAAGTAGTTTATTAATGTGTTAACGATTTATATCTGACCTCACATATTTTTTTAATGTTGTGTTAAATAAGGGTTATCAGAAAATGTGATAAAAGAGAAAGATGTATATTGCTATACTGTTATAGTTTAGCATGTTGGTTCTTTTTCTGTAATTCACAGGCACAATTAGAACATTTCATTTTTTAACCAGGCTTGTTTCCGATAAGATCATACAGAGTATAAAAAATGTATGTTTTCACAACTTTAAATAAATAAATATTATTGTAGTTATGTTTCTAGAAATATCTATAAACGAACCGTTATCTAATGTTAAACGTTCTAAACCAAACTAGGGTATCTATTTTGTGTTTAGTTAATATTCTAAGTAAATAACCCCAATTTAATACAGACAGAAATCTGTATATTCAACCAGGAAGTGGATTCCATGAAGTCCTAGAAATGTAATTAAAAAATAAATGAATATTGTTTATGCAAAATGCCTAGCTTTTATTACAAACCTCCATTTGATTTTTTAATAATAATTAACGAAAGAAACTAAACTAACTACTAAAGAAATTAAAAAATAATAATAAAGGTAAATAAATAAAATAAAAAAGTCTTCTCACCCGCGGATTGAACTCGAGACCATAGCATTGCTAAGCCGCAGCGTTAACCACTAGACCAAATAAAAAAAGTCTTCTCACCCGCGGATTGAACTCGAGACCATCGCATTGCTAAGCCGCAGCGTTAAGCACTAGACCAACATGCCACTTGCGTTACATTACAAAAAACTTAAATAGGTTCGATGTCATTACCAAGGGGTAACCGTTTCTATGAAGCGAGCTGTACCTGAAGGGCAATTCTCGTAATTTTAAGAACGTTCACAGTGTGATCTCAGTCTCAATCTGTCAAAAACACCTCTAATTTCCCTACATTTTTGACAAGCTTTTGGCATTGATTGTCGCTGCGATGAGACTGACTTGATTTTGAACATTTTGAATTACGGGAATTCGCCTTTTGATCCCTGTGAGAGAAATGAATGGTAATAAGTTTATCATAGAAAGTAAATATATAGCTTATAATGTTCCCACTGCTGGGACACAAGCCTCCTCTCGGTGAGAGGGAGTGGGCCGTAATCCACCACGCGGGCCCAGTGCGGGTTGGTAGATGTCACATGTCTTCGATTTTTTTGTTGTAGTATATTATCGCTTTCCTCACGATGTTTTGATTGTATATTTTCGCCGATGGGTGGATGGTGGTGATGGTGATGGGTGGTGGTGGTGGTGATAGGCGGATGGGTAATAGGTGTGGGTGGGAATTCGCTGTTTTACAAAACAGCTCCGTTATGTAAAACACCTGAATGACGTTTGGCGATTATCCACAATTACTGAACTCTAACACGTAGAATTGTATAAGCGTTTTGCATTTATCAATGCATCAGGTCAACGATTAGAGTTTATGTAACACAGCGTGAAATGAAACGTCAGATTGTAGAATGTAGTTCTAGAGGAGACTGATACGATTTCATACAATCTTGGGCCTGGATGTAAGATGATGAAATTGGTGTCAATTGATAGCTATTCGGAGTGCCACCACTGATAATTTTGCGGATTTTAGCAATCTGAGAGCTGAGATAAAAGACATTTAGTAAAAGTGAGGTTACGTACAATCTATACTTAACAGCTGATTCTTGAAGTGCGATTGTCACTTTCTATTTTTTCTTTCTTTTATCTTTTTGGCCTTCAGGGAAGCTCGTAAACGATACGATTGGTACCCGCTGGCCAAGCAGGTTGGAGGGGGAGGACTCTGCGGGGGTACGCGGGTTGCATGGTGTCAATGCATGCGGTGGTTAAAGGCTTTATCAACGTGCAGTCATAGCCAGCTGTGTACCGGAGGTGACTCGACATCGGGTCATGTGGACCCGATCTGTTCTGTAAAAATCTCATCATGAAACTTGACGTGAAGTGATTCAAGTGGGCTGTCAACAGTGTAAATCTCTAGCTTTACGTAGAGTGAAGGGGAAGTTCGAATTCACAGGAGATAGCGGATTAGGAACCATTCGGTCTTTTTTCATGAACACATTTAAGTCACAATTAATTTATTTTGTCAAGTGCGAGTCAAGCAAAAGCATATTGAAACTCTTTTGCGATACCTAACAGCATAAATACCGTGAATTGATTTATTGTAAAAAAAAAAAATGTATATTTAATTGTACTAGTTTATTGTAACTCATTGTAAGGGACAGGGACTGTTATTCCTTAACACAGGTTATTCTATAACCTAGCTAGGAAAGCAAAACTTCACCCACCAGATTGTGTTGACACGGTACAAACTTAAATGTATAACTTTATTTATGCCTCATGTACTACAATCTCCCTTTTTATGAAATAAATATTACTATTATTATTATTGTATGTGATTGACATGCAAGAATTTGTTTAGAGAAAAAAAAAAGCTAAAAATTGCAAAATAACTTTACTTTCGGAAGTTGGTAAAATAATGAATCAAACAGCCAAAAACACCTTTTGAATGTTTGATTTTGAAAATGGGTTGTCTTTTTTTGCAAAGAAGTAATAGGTAATACGGGCTGGTGTCCGCAACTCCACGTCAATGCGCGTATTTTGCGTACGGGTGGGAAAATTGATCATTCGATCCACCCCAGCTCCTCAAGGAAGGTACAAGGAAGTAAAAAAAAAATAATAATTTACAGATTCAATTATATGTTATAAACTCAAACTCAAAGCAATTTTTTGATAATACCTAAACCAATTACAGGAACTCTTGAACTGTCAAGGGGTCGGCTGCCCATTCCAAAGCGTAGGTAGGTACCTGTGCTCGAAGAAGAACGGGCAAGAAACTTTACGAACACCCTTTTAAATCTTGAAATTGTTACAAAATGTTGGTTATATCATTCATGTTAAAATATTATACTAACATGTTGTGAGAACGATGTAGGAAGACGTTATCATCTGCCTAGCCTTTTCCCAACTTTGTTGGGGTCGAATTCCAGTGTAACCGGATGCAGACCAACCGCGGCAAGCGTAGCTTAACCTGATCGCTCGACCTGTGCGGCTGTTTTTATTTAGCCACGAGCCCCTCTACCGCCTATGCACCGCGCCTATGTACAAACGCCAGCACATCAAGCTACTACAATCTGTCAAATTTCTTTAATAGATTTTCAACTTTATCGCTGAATGATAAGGTTCAAAGTTGATTGGGAAAATTTGACAGTTTCGGGTAACTTGATGTGCTGGCGTCTGTACCGTGATTGCTAGTCCGGAAAACTCAATTATTTGTAAAACATATCATTTAAGATATTCATTGCTAGGTAACTACATTTTGTAAATTTATCTATCTACTTAACGGTTAAATACTCGTATATCTGTGCTTTATTGTATAAAATTTACAGGGACACTTGAAAGAACTCATCTATCGAATAAAAACATTCTTGTAACAACCACTTCCGCAACGCAACACAAAACTTATTGAAGGATAGTTGAGTACGTAATGATCTAGACATAGCATTGTAAATTAGGGGAGCCATGTAAACGCAGCTCCGCCGAAAACGTTCTAGCTTGGAACGGGCATTTCAAAATCTAAATGTGGAATTTTCCTTTTATTTCTGTAACTAATTAGGTACACAATAAGATCTTAAAAATAAGGTAGTGCGCTATGTTTTGCCAATATTGATACACATGATTAAATATTAATTAAAACGATTGAATGAGTAATATTCTATCACAATGATAAAATTGCAATATACACAATTATAATTATTCTAGAATCCAATTGTATTAACGCAGGCACGCAAATTAAATTTTATGATACCTGACCTTCTTTGTGGAAAACCGTTCTTTCACCTCTAGGAGGGACAGACATACATATAATACATGCATAGATACGGTTGCATAACAACCAAAAACATTACCTCCTTTTTGGGTCCGTCGTAATAAAAAAAAACACTGCCTGACTGCAAACAACGCTGAGAAATGTAATTGAACATAATTGTTATGTATCAGATAAATAAATGTTCTATACTATATAGTAAGTAGATATCTACCTAATAAGTAATTCTCACTTAACCATAGCTACAAGATACCTAGGTACTCATCATCTCGCTGGTGTCATGCGATCGATGGTCCTTTAAGGCTCCTACAAACAGGCGCGACACGCGATGTAATCGCGCGCGACACAAAGGCACCGCTCGTCGCGCGACTTGGGGGCCGTCCATTAATCACGTGATTTTTTTTGGCATTTTTTAACCCCTCCTCCCCTCGGTGATTCATGGTGAGGTTTATGACTAACCCCCCCCTATATCACGTGTATTTTTTAGTACACAAGGTAACACTACAAGCCGCTTTCGATTTGGTACGCGTTTCACGAAAAATAATAAATACCTACACGTAACGCCGCTTTCCGGTTCAATATTGCGCGTTTGCCGAAAAAATAAATACACGTGATATATTACTACACCCGCCACCCCACTTGTGATATTTCGTGATTTTTTATGGACCCCTCCCCCCCAATTTCGAGCCTCACGTGATTAATGGACAGCCCCTTGCGGTGCCTTTGTGTCGCTTGCGATTTTATCGCGTGTCGCGCATGTTTGAAGGAGTCTTTATAGGGCACCTGTTTGGTCAAATGGGCTATCAGGCATCGGACGCTGCAGGACTAAAATTATCGGTCTGCATCGGAAAACGGTTATTTTGATGTTTAAACGTCTCTTAACTTTAGGCAACGTTTATAAATAAGAGGACAAAAATGTATGGTTAAACAGTCGTTAATCACGACTTAACTTTAAGGAAGATTTACCGACATATTGATACTTGCCTATGTGTCGGTGAATGAACTGATTTCTAATTAATTCAGTCTGAAGTCATACTCACCTAATAAACAAACAAAAAAAAAAAACGAATGGAAACAAATCAATTATTTATTTCATTGTGTTGTAGGTAAATAAATAATCAGAAGAAAGGGCATTGAGTACGATCACCTTAGAGAATAAATTAATAGGCGCATCCAAAGGAGTAGACACTGTTGATTGTAACAGTATTTAAATTGATGACAGTGCAAGTGACTTTTTGGAATTTGATGAAAAATCTAACTTTTTCGACTATTATATTGGGATACCTATGAAATTGGCGTTTTTTTCTCACAAATAAAGAACCTTGTCACTTCTATTATTTAAAATATTCATCAATTGCTTGATATTCTATCGGATTATGAGCATCATAGATAAAAAACCAATAGTAAAAAACCTTAGTACATTATAGTTTCCTAAACATAAAAAATACCTTAAAAATGACTCCTTTTTTGTTAGTAGAAATGACCACTATGTATTTGATTTAACTTAGCCAAAACTTATTTTTGTCGCTTAATCTAAGTGGCATACGTTATCTTAGTTTTTAAACATTAGTGCATAAAAGTTTTAAAACATTAGTGTTCATGGTTGTTAAATAAATTAAGAAAATGTTAGTATGAAAAATGCAACTTCTTTAAATTTCTCCATACAAAACGCTGATTTCATAGGTGGGGACCTAATATATGGTACCTATGTAAATCTGATTGAATGATTAAGTGTAAAAAAAGTATATTATCAAGTATGTATCTGCTACAGCACTAAGCAGGCACAACTGAAAATACACAATTTTGTTATTTGCCTGAACCTTAACCTGTTGTTGAGCCCACAGTTGGGCAAAGATCTGTAGCCTTTTGCGGCCAATCAGTAGAACGAGTCCAAGTTGTCGTGCCAGCGTCTCTTTCGTCCCGCCTCGGTGACGACGCCCGTCTTCAGGCACCCGCTGCGTAACTGGCCCATCTGTCCTGATACATCCTTTATGACTTTATGAACCTATGGATAAGGACAGATGTGCTTTATGTATAGATTAAATAACTCATTAAATGTATACGATTGGCTTGAAGAGTTCTCAAGGAGCGACCGCGTACCAAAAGGAGCATCGTGCTTGGGAAGGCAGACAAAGTAGATCAGCGTGGCAGCGCAGTCAGATGTTGTAGCTTTTTTTGCTGAAATAATTACTTAGCACTCTAGTCAGTATATCTACATGGTGAAATCAATGTTTTGCTTGGTTTTGTGTTAATGGTTATAGGCTCGCCCACTTTTGGACAGAAATGTTCAGTGTTAGGTACGCTATGCTCCTCTGTTCTCTGCCTAACCTTTTGAAGAATAGGTACCGGCGTGTTGTAATTGTAACGGTATGTTTGCCTCTTTGCTTTAATAACTTAATAAGCCAGACAATTTAAATTTTGTAAGATAACACATTATTGAAGCACAGAGGCGAATTATTATGTTTTCAAAACCACGCAAATGTGTATAGTTGAACGCAATTTGATGCTCTGATCACAGAAGATGGTGATAGCGACCTTCTTGATCTTTTTACGATACGAGAAGAGACTCGCTGGTTAACTTACTCGGAGCGAAGACAGAGTGAATGACTGCCGCAATACCGTACTAAACCATTTACAGTACGTTAAACTTAATGAATAAATGTATACGTCGCGTTGTCATCTAGCACCGAAATACTATGGTTCAGCGTATCACGGGCGGAGTTCAAATGCGGTCTTTACTTATTAAATCATTTGTTCCGGCCCTTCAATTATTTATATAAATAGAACATAGTTCGATTTGGTATCATTCTCACCGAACTGTCGCTAGAGTTAGGTGTGGACTATTATTAATTTAATTGAAAATAAACACGTGAGTATCCTATTTTATAAAAACAAACATTTTATTGTATTCAAATATTACATTTTAAATTTTCTAAAAAAAACTACCGTATTGCCTGTCACAGTTGTGCCTACCGACTGAGTCGTTTTAGTTCTTACTTAATATTCGTATTTAATAATTGTAGGTTTTTGCTAATAATGTTTTTTAATAGCACTATTGTTTTCTTAGTAATCCTTTACAAAATCGTAACTTTCATTTTCGAGATAAGTTTCGCGTACAATATGATAAGACGTATACGAGCCATCTATTAACATTATTGGCACAACAGACTCTTCGAGTTAGTTCATTTATTTATTTATTAGGCTTTTCAACAATGAGTACACTGTTACTTTATAATTTGTACATTGCAAACTTAAGTCTAAGCGCTTTATCACTTACAGAAAAGCACAGCATGCACTACGTTATGCGCAGATAATAACACAATATTAATTAAATAAAACAATTAATATAATATGAACATTGAGAAAAAAAATGATAATAAAAATAAACTGTTAAAGCATAATTGATAACAATGAATTAAATAACATAGATTAAATTAGATTAGGTTCTATTTTTGATTTTTTTTTTAATTTTTTTTTCATGTTCACTCGCCCCCAGCAGTCGCTCTAAGCAAAATATTACAATCTGGCCGATTGGCAACCAGATGGCGCACAAATAATTGATTGATATCTACACAATTGTTTACGATGTTGATAATATTTATAATTTGAATTGGTCACAATGTGAACAGCCATAACTGTTCATTCTTCGCTTTTCGCGTTAGAAACCACCTTTCACTTTTTGAGCAGTATGATAAGGCCCAATTTAAAAGGAAAATAGTACAAAAACCTCTGTTAGTACCTCGAAGCAGATTAAAGTTATGTGACAGAAACTGCTACGCCACCATGGCGGTGAAAATTTATAATAAACTACCGGAAAAAAATAAGAAAAATTAATAACTTAGAATTTAATAGAACTTTAACCAATTGGTTTTGTGGCAAATGTTTTTATTCAATGGATGATTATTTAAATTTAAACAGACATGATGTAAATAAATTAATGAAGACTTATTTAAATTTAAATTGACATTATTTATAAATTAATCATTGATGAATTGTCGTAACCATAAAATGTAATTTTATTCCTAAAAATAGCTAATTTACTAACTACTTATTTCAATAAATATTTTTTATAATGTAATTAATGTTTCTAACTAATATTAATCGAAGCAAGGCTATAAATTCTATTATGTATGACAATGATGTGTATATTGTGTATGACTAATGACATTAAATGATATTATTATGCATGTACTAGAAATATTTGCACGACTGATAAGTCGAATATAGTGAAACTAAAATTATATTACCATATCATTTAAGCACCTATATTCTGGCAAATAAATTTTATTTCATTTAATTTTTTTACCACAGACAGATGACAACGTGACCTCGGAAAAGAAGTTCTTGTTGTGCTAAATGACACACAACATCAACTAACCTTTGAAAAACAGCGCGATTGTGATCGACACGTTTTGGAAATGTCGTCACATAATTGACGAGCTATAGAAGTTTCGATTCGAGTTTTACCAAAACTACAGAATGAAATAACAGCATTCATGTACTTTTGAGAATTCTGATGTCTTTTACTGGCACCAGCGAAGTTATTTAAATCATCGTAACCTGATGTATTGCATGCGGTATTTTTTTTAGAAAAATATGCGACTCCAAGAGAATAATTTGTTGTTATCAGAGCAGCTACAATCCTATGAGTATTGTACGCTGACGACTAAAATGCCTAATACGTGATTTAAATTCCTGAGAAATACTGACTGACTATATTTGTCGGTAAACTCAAAGTATTTACCTTTCCGAGTAGGTAACGATTGAACACACTTTAATCCATCACACACAAGGAACAATTGCATGCATTTCCGAATTCATTTTAATCATAAGTAACTTTTTAATCATTTTAAAACAAAGGTAAACACCGCAAAAACTAATCACAACACTTATCTTCACGGAAAAAAAAACAAAAAGCAAAAAAATGCACCTGTAACCGCTCAAAACAAATTTAAACAAATTTGAAATTGTATCATTCTATAGTAATTCGAGCTTTGCGTAGCGACTCGCGCTCTTACTATTTACACAAACACGCTTCGTTTTACGTTCCATTCATAAAAAAATCAAAAGCCAGGCTTAAAAATCAGTACAATTTGCGAAATGAGCACATACTGATGTTATCAACAACGTGAACAATTTTTATACAAATAGATACAAATAGCTATTTGTATAAAATTTTGATTTTTTCTGGACCTCCGACTATAGTCGGAGGTCCAGAAAAAAGCCTCATATGCCTCATATGAAGCCAGCTCGTGTGAGCGAGATGGAACGATTTTTGTTGTTCCGTTGAGATGTTTGGCAACGATGCGCGTGATGAAAACTGCGCGGAATTTAATATTATTCTTGGAGCATGTAAACCTGGCAACCTTGCATCGAACGTACAGACGCCAGCACATCAAGCTACCCGAAACTGTAAAATTTTCCCAATCAACTTAATCCTATGCCTTAGCGATAAATTTGAAAATCTATTAAAGTTTGACAGATTGTAGTAGCTTGATGTGCTGGCGTCTGTACCTATAGCGGGCGGCCGCCCGGCCGGGACGTACAGAGTTTATTTTTTATTATTCTTATCAATTCTTGCGATATGATTGAGTTGGTAAAATTTACAAGGTTACTTGTATAGATTTTTAACTTTTTTTTATTGTTGGGCTCACGTTTGATTGAAAGCCGGCCGACTTTAATAAAAGGCACGCCCCTGCTGTATACCTGTACTGTATTAAAAATATCACAAGAGAAGTTATATCAATACACTAGCTTCTGCCCGCGACTTCGTCCGCGTAAAATTTCTTGTTACTCCGACCCACCCCGTCGCATCGCATCGCCTGCACGCGCTATTACTTCGTTTTTGCTTAGCGTTCCTTCAGACTTTTTTTCTTTTTGCTCGGCTCCTAAAGGTCATAGCGTGATGTTAGCCTATAGCCTTCCTTAAGAATTGGGCTATCAAAAGCAAAAAGAATTTTTCAAATCCGACTGGTAGTTCCAGAGATTAGCGCGTTCAACCAAACAAACTCTTCAGCTTTATAATATGAAGTATAGAAGTATAGATATAGATTTTTTTAAACCAACTCTGTGATATTATAGTCACTACGCTCAAACATGACGCCGACCCCTCAAGAGCTCGCCCAACACCAAGCCCACCCAGAGTCGCAGGGCGAGGCTGCGTCGGCGCCGGCTCCGGTCGCCGACGGCGAGAGGGTCGTCATCTCCGGCATGTCGGGGATCTACCCCTCGTCGCACCACGTCAAGGATTTGTCGGACATTTTGTACAATAAGGTGAGTGTTTCGGAATTATTGGCTAGCTGAATGGCCACATATAACTTACTTATTCTTAAGGGGGAAGCGCTAAGGTAGCCCGCGAAATTCAAATTTTCTTACGTTTTTTGCAATCTGCTGGTCAGTATTAAGTTGTACGTCGATCAAAATATGACTCGCGGCCGTAACAAATATTTATTTACAGAATTATAATCATTAAAGTCATCAACACAACTCTCTAAGACCACGTAAGTCCAAAGAATGATAATTTCATGAAACAGTTATTCTTTGGACTACTTCTAAAATAGATAGAGATTATCTATTTTAGAAGTAGGCTCAATTTATAACACATTCCCTAAATACTGATATTAATGCCCAAATGATGCTAGGCGGGGCAATAATATCGTAAAAACTGCCAGTTGAACAGTAGCCCAATAACACTTGTCCCCCAGGTGAACCCATTGACTGCAGAGAATGTGCGCTGGAAAGTCAGCCACCCTGAGGCGCCGCTGCACATGGGCTCAGTACCAGACCTAGAGCGGTTCGACGCCCAGTTCTTCAAGGTGCACTACCGCCTCGGCAACTGCATGGATCCCATGTCCCGTAAAGTTCTTGAACAGTCCTACAACGCTATTTATGATGCGGGTAAGATATCATATATTAAGTTGATGTTACTGCTGGCTTGACTGTATTTCTTGTCAATTCTTGGATTGAAAGTGAAATTCGCAAACTATTATTTAGAAGCTAGCTCTGGTAAGAATATTGTAAAACTTCTAAGAGTGCGCCGGATGTACATTTGAGGAGTAGGTAACTTTCAAAAGCCGATAAATCCATTTTACCCTTTTTTACAGAGACTGAATAAAACTGATGTAGGCCTGATATATTTTCAATTATTATGATATGTGGGGATCAGATCATCGATTTTCCACATTCGTTTTCAGTATTAATTAACGGGTTATGAAGCGGTTTCATTGCACAAGGATGTGTATAGCATTCATAGCACAGAGATATATACCTACACACATATAGTTACGCCTGCTTCGCATGGGGTTAGGCAGAAGCTTCAGAACTCGACCTTCTACGATCTTTACGCACTCTTTTTCTTTCGCTTCCTACTAATCTCACTCATCATCATCTGCCTAGCCTTTTCCCAACTATGTTGGGGTCGGCTTCCAGTCTAACCGGATGCATCTGAATACCAGTATTTTACATGGTGGGACTGCCTCTCTGACTTCCACAACCCAGTTACTGGGTAATACGATACCCCTTGGTAAGACTGGTTGTCAGATTTTTGAGCTTCTGGCTACCCATAACGACTGTCAAAGATCGACGAATGACAGCCGGGGCCAACGGATAACGTGCTTTCCGTTCCGAGGCACGGAGGGGTCACGGTATGTAAAGATGGTCACCCATCCACAGACCAACCGCGGCAAGCGTAGCTTAACCTAATCGATCACACAATAAATCATATAAGTAATAATAATTATAAAACACACAGGCACAGCTAGTATTATAAACGCGAATGTTTGTGAGGATGGATGGATGTTTGTTACTCTTTCACGCAAAAACTTCAGAACGGATTTTGATGAAACTTTACAGTAATATAGCTTATAAATTAGAATAGCTTAAATGGGATACTTTTTATCCCGATATTCCCATGGGATCGACACATATGCGGGTAAAACCGCGGGACGCAAATTAATCAAGTACTATTAAATAAATAGCATAATATTTTTGTTGTCGATAGGAGTGAATCCTGCGCACTTATCTGGTAGAAAAATAGGTGTGTTCGTCGGAAGCTGTTTCTCTGAAGCTGAAAAAGCGTCCTTCTATGACGCTGCCTCTAAATCAGGCTTGGGTGTAACTGGGTAAGAAATAATTTCCTTAATTTATAAACATCATGTTTGTTTACCCCGAAAAGGCAGGGACATACACTTTTGTAAGTTATGTCAGTGCAGGTGATATGAAAATTTTGCATGTAGTAGGGATATGACGATGACGATTGCCTTTAACTGTGAGCACAAAACCAGGATGTCAGTATCAATCACAATTCGAAGGATTTTGAAGGAAATTTCTAATCCATTGGTCGATACGTTCGAAAAATTCGTTTGCTCAAGAACGTAAGTAACACCATGAATGTTGTTGAACAGTCGAATAAAAGGCTTTGTCAATGTGAGTTTGCCACGCAATTCGTATTTCGTTTCGAAAATATTGAATCTCGAATTCGAATGCGGGGTACATTTAAATTCGAGATTCTTGAAAGAGAAACCTAACAATACTTTTCCTTAGCCGAAGATCGATCCCTGGAGTCGCTCTTACTATCACTAGATTAGTATATATGCAGCGTGCCATTTATAATAACCTTTTATTTATAGATGTTGTAAGGCAATGTTCGCCAACCGCATTTCCTATTGGCTTAACGCGAAAGGTCCTTCGATGGCGATCGACTTGTCGTGCTGCAGTTCTACCGCAGCGCTGGAGCAGGCTTACCTCGCTATGAGTCGAGGTGAATGCGAGGCAGCCGTCGTTGGAGGCTGCTACTTGTGTCTGCATCCACAGTCTTCTGTACACTACGGAAGGTGAACACATATTTTGTACTCATATTGTTTGTAAATATTTAACATCTGCAAATTAAACTTGCTTGTCGAGGGTTCCAGCAATTCAAACTGAAAAAATAAATAAACGAGTAGTGGAATTTTGACTCTTGATGAAACAGAAACCAAAGGTAAAAAAAATAAAGGTTAAGTTTTTCTATTAATTTCTAATTTAGAGTAAACTTTTGTTCATAATAGACAAGAATATAATTTTAAAATCCAATAGCATTCTAATTAAAAAAAAGTAATCGTGTTTTTTTTATGTTAAGGCTCATACGCCAGGCGATGGATGGTAAAACGAAGTCATTTGATCAGAATGCCAATGGCTGCGTCAAATCGGAAGCCGTTAACGTTCTGTTTCTGCAGAAGGCTAAAGATGCTCTGAGGTAAGCTATTATTATTTTTTTCTTTTTTTTCTCTTCGAGCAGAATAGAATGTGGGTTCCGCCAGTGCTAGAGAAAGATGCAGTTATACTGCATGACCAATAGCACCATCTCTTTGTCACAGCGGTTTTATGTTGTCCCATGTTTCTGATCAAAGGAAAGTACTTATAATACTTATACTTATTTAAATTCAAAAATTAAATAAGGGTGTCTCCAGCATCCACCTACTTGTTTTCTCTATAAGATAAATATCACTTTTATCTGTAATTTACAGGATCTATGCAGATTTAATGCACGCGAAGACGGAATATGCCGGCTTGCTAACGGGAGAAACGGGCCCTCAGTACGGATACTTTAGGAATCCTGATAAGACTGTTGATTTTTTGACCAGATTCTATGAGGAAGCGAGGGTCCCACCGCATGCCGTGGAATACGTTGAAGCTTTTGGTTCAGGTATTAATTTCTCTTATATTCGTTTTTGATTTGATAATATGGAAAAACAAAGGGGTAAATCAGGGAATTTTTTTCCAGAAGATTAGATTTATCCTTTCATCTCTGTCTCCTTTTTAAAACCGTACTAAATCCAGTAGAGACTAAACCAAAACCAAAAAACTTTTTTCACAATCAGCAGTCCAGCAGTAGACCAAAGAGGCAGTCATTAACAAACAATATAGTTTTTTGTAAAAATAACAGTAGTTCCAATCGCATAATTTCGTTATAGGTACGCCTGATGCTGATAAAGCGGAACTAGATGCCATTGAAAGGGTGTTCTGTAAAGGAAAAGAAGACACACTCTTAGTTGGCAGCGTTATTTCCAACATTGGATACGGAGAAGCTGCATCGGGTATATCCGCTGTAACGAAGGTAACCTTTTTATTGGGGTCATTATTGTTATCTTCGAAATATTATAATAATTTAAAATATGAATTTTGTCATTACTGCACGTAATATTCGGGAGCACACACGTTTGTTTTTAATATTTTTTTTAAAAACAAACGGGATCATTCGTCGTGGATTCACGTCCCAACAACTCTAATTTCAAAGCTCAATTTTGTTGTCTATTGGTTTCCTGATCTAGGTATTCTGATTTTTCTCGATATCAACAGGTTTTGCTTGGCTACCATTGCGGTGAGATAGCCGCCAACCTGCACTGCAACAATCCGCGGCAGGACGTGGTAGCAATGCGCGAGGGTCGCATGCGCGTCGTCACTGAGCACCAGCGCTTCCGTCGCTCCTACGTCGCCGTTAACGGCATGTCCGTCACCGGCGTCAACTCACATGTGCTGCTGCATGGACACTATAAACCCAAGGTACAAACAACGATATAAAATGCAAGAATGACCTTTTCTGTTCATTATCATCTTCTCAGCCTGGGATCAACTAACAAATGTTTCTACTAGTCTCCACAATTTTACCCTCGTTCTGGTTTTACTTGAAACCGCCAATATCAATCCAAAGTATTTTCCAACTTCCCAGTTTCGTTCGACCCGTTCAGTCAAAATCATTCGGTTGCTCCATCAACCATCACCACGTCCTTTTGCTGTAGCTTAGGTACTACAAAATATTTTATAACACTTGGTCATTCTTTACTATGAAACATTTTTCATTTGTTCCAGGATCTGTCACGCTACAGTGGTAGTATTGCACATCTCGTGACTCTATCAGCAAGGCAAGACACTACTGTAAAGAAAATATTTGAGAACTTAAAGTCACGCCCGGTAGACCCTGAGGAGTTGGCTTTGTTGCACAACATTCACCAGACGAGCATCCCAGGACATTTGGGCAGAGGATTTATCATTTTAAGTATGTTTGGTGATAATCTTATGGTACTTACTTCATCATCGTCATCAGAAGCTTTTAATAGCAGTCCATTACCAGACTTAGACAACACCAATTGCTCGCCACTAAACTCAATATTTGGCAACTCTTATCCAGCCATTATCATCATAATCGCTTAACCTAGTCTGAGGGCGTCCTGCTACCCCTACGTATATGAAGAGTTGCGCTCAGTGGCAAATACGATCGGCTCATTGTCTCCTTAACTTGTTTATTCTAACATAATTACTTTCAAGTGGTACTGTGTTGGCGACAACTACAATCTGTTTTGCTTCATCTTTCTAGAGACGGACGAAGAACAAAAGACAGTTACTCTATGTGAGAAGGCTGAGTACTTCGATGATGCTCGGCGGCCGCTGTGGTTCGTGTACAGCGGGATGGGCTCGCAGTGGGCTGGTATGGGTACGCAACTCATGCGCATACCGATCTTCGCCGCTGCTATAGAACGGTATATGAGTTTTTAAGCTAACCTTTAACTGAATGTCTCTTGGCAGAGTTTTCTTTCTTCCCGACAGAGCTCAATTTTTTCAACAAAAAACTTTTATTTGCAATAGAAGATATATATTAAATTATTATTAATTGTCAATTACTATATTTCTATTTCTGTCTATTAAATGAATACAGTATTACTATTATTAATATCTCACAAAATTCCAGGTGCCGACAAACTTTGGAACCAAAAGGAATCGACATTGTGCATATAATCACATCGCCCGATAAGACTATATTTGACAACATTCTTCATTCGTTTGTTGGAATAGCTGCTATTCAAATAGGACTCACTGATGTACTTCGGGAACTTGGATTAGTGCCTGATGGCATTATTGGTAATACAAATATTTGTATCTCTCATAACCGTAAGATCTAAATGAGAATTGGATTCGTTATCCCCTTCAACTGATCCATAGTTCTCTTAACAAAGTCTATTTTCTTTATTTGTATGTATCTATGTGTTTGTGTAAGTATTTATTTTTGTATTTTGTCATTATTTCCGAGCTATCTATGTTTTATGTTACTCCTGCCATATTGATAGGAAATGCCTGAGGCATTAAGTCCGCCTTTGGAGAGTATTTATTTTTTAGTTGTGCATAGTGTCTAAACAAATAATCACATCATAGCATAATCAGTCTATAATGTTCCCACTGCTGGGACACCATTAATAAGCTTCTATCTGTGAGAAGGGGGCTTTATTCTAATCAAAATTTTCGGTTCTAGGTCATGCCCGTTTCCTCAAGATGTTTTCCTTAGGGTCAGTTCACATCCTACAGTGTCTACCACGTCGGGCTAGGCCGCGCGGCGCCGCACGGCCCACCTCCCTGAAATTGTGTACCTTTTTTTGTAGTAGATAATGTCTATAATTGTATTGCTATCTTGAAAACTGCGCGCCGCGTCGTGTTGTTGTATGAACTGACTCTTAACCGTTTTGAGAGCACGATGATGAAATTAAATACACAAAGTAAAGTGGCTGCCTGGGTCTCGACTCTAGTCGGGCCAAAACCACCAGGCCACCACTGCTCTCAATAATAAATAACTCATGTCTTAGTTCAAATAATTATTATCCAGTCAGCAAGGTGATGGTAGTGGCGCTAACTGCCCAAGGTGCGCTGAATAAACATTTCAGTATGACAACACAACTCGTAAAGGCTATTTAAATAAATCAAGTGAGGCACCTTCAGGTTGAAGCCTAACTCCAAAAATTATCTACTGTTCTGGTCGACAGGTCACAGTGTAGGCGAGTTGGGATGTGCGTACGCCGACGGTTGTTTGACGGCGGAGGAGATGATTCTATCAGCGTACAGCCGCGGTCTGGTGTCGCTGCAGACTCCATTTATTCGAGGATCCATGGCTGCTATTGGCCTGGGTAATGAAAAGGTAAGAGTATTTTCTAATCATACGGTTTTTTAATAATAAAAATACTAGCCTATTATTGCCCCACTGGCTAATGCCTTGATCATTAGGCTTTTTATTCATACGAAAATGCTAACCTATTTGATTGCCCACCCAGTTTAAGATTCCTTCTTGTCTGGCACATTTCTTAGTCATCCATTTTTTTTTTGGTGATTCAACATACCTATCTTACTTTTATTCACAGATTTCAAAAATGTGTCCTCCTGAAATTGAAGTGGCTTGTCACAACGGGCCTGAATCTAGTACCATCTCGGGACCTGCTGATATCATGAAAGAGTTCGTTGCAGAGTTGACTGCTAAGGGCGTATTCGCTAAGGAAGTTCCATGCTCCAACATCGCCTACCACTCACGTTATATTGTTGATGCTGGTAAGCAAATATCAATCTTATTATACCAACAAACGTAGATAAGAATTCGATTAAATCAATTATGTTCTTCGAAAACAGGTCCCGGCTTGCTAAAGTATTTGAGCGAAGTAATTAAGACCCCGAGGGCTCGGAGTGAACGCTGGGTTTCGACTTCGGTACCAGTAGACAGATGGGAGGAGCCCGTGGCTAAGTACTCATCGGCTGAGTACCATACTAACAACCTTTTGGTAAGAACAAACAATATTTACATAAGTATTATTTTTTTCTGAATTCTGATTAATTGTGTTGCGTGTTTCACAAAAGTTGAATAAGTAACGTTTTATATTTTTTGGTCTCGCCAAGATTGTTCTCGTCTTGGTGCTTTTTTACTTATGGTCGCCACTTTAGTTGTCCCAAAAATATTCTATTTATAAAACTTTTTATTCTTTACAACGTTCGTAGTAGGTATGGATATTCTTTTGTATTTCAGAATCCGGTACTATTCGAGGAGACGTTAAAACATATACCAACGAACGCTGTGCTGGTGGAGGTGGCTCCTCATGGTCTACTGCAAGCCATCCTGAAGCGCTCCCTTCCTGCAGACTGTAGGAACATAGCGCTTACTAGGCGTGCACACCCCGACAACACATATCTGTTGCTCGAGGCGGTTGGCAAGTACGTAACAAATGTACCAGTTATGTTTAACTTTCGACTAACATGTTTATGTCTGCGTGGCAATTGCGTGACACACTTACAGTGGCAATGCTTTTCATTTTGTCAATGAAATGTCATCACTGGCTTCCTAAAACCGACCCCGGTACAAATGCTGTATCCACTAGCAGGAATAGCGCCACCAGTGGTTCGCAGGGCGGTGGCAAGCTCCAGCGAAAGAGTCAAAACGGTCTCCGACACACGACACCTTTTGCACGACAACATCCTTGTGCCACAAATGCTGAAACGCCGAAATAGTTTTTTAAAGTGTGTCGTCCAACTCACTGGCGAACCATTACTAGAAAGACTGAAGCTGTGGCGAGACAGTGCTTCTTTACCCAAACCGTTCGTTCCACCCACTGAAGTCCTCCCACCTGTAACCTGGAAGTCTTTAAATAGACTCCGACGGCGACTCCGCCTTGGAGTGTAAATGTGGTGCTGTTCCACAAACGATGGGATACTTAATATCGTGTCCTGCGTGTCCTGTCAGCTGCACGTTACAGGAACTGGTGGACGCTGGTGATGGCGACAAACAAGAAGCCGAATTCTGGGCCGAGTCCATTTAGATTGCTATGGACACGCTTAGAAGAAGACCTGAGCGGTTTTAAATCATACGGAGAACATACATTAAAAAAATATATATATATGTATAAACATTCGAATTGAGATCCTTCCGCGCCTCGGAAACACGTTAAGCCGTTGGTCCCGGCTGTCATTCGTGGATCTTTGACAGACGTTATGGGTAGTAAGAAGCCCGAAAGTCTGACAACCAGTCTTACCAAGGGGTATCGTATTACCCAGTAACTGGGTTGTGGAGGTCAAATAGGCAGTAGCTGCTATAAAATACTGGTATTCAGTTGCATCCGGATAGACTGGAAGCCAACCCTAACATCGTTGGGAAAAGGCTAGGCAGATGATGATGATGATCCGAATTGAGAACCTCCTACTTTTTTGAAGTCGGTTAAAAACCAATTATTTCATTGTTATTTTCTTTAGTTATTTTATTATACTTACTTATTGCTTTTTCTATTTAAAGATTATACATGGAAGGATACCACCCAAAGGTCCACATTCTCTACCCTAAAATAGAGATGCCAGTATCCACTGGGACGCCATTCCTTTCCCATCTGGTCGAGTGGGCCCATGGAGAAAAATGGTGAGTGACATTACTTTTGTGCTTACAGATTTCATAGTACGTACATATGTCTTCTAAAATTGGGTTTTCATAAGTTTTACGAAAGGGCCTTACTTCGTCTGTATAGTGCTTTATTTGTATATCGTATCAACATTTTTGTTTTATTTTTCAGGGCATTGCCTCTCTATCATACTGCTAGCAGGAGGAAGGGTGCAGCTTGCACATATACCATATCATTGTACGATAAGGAACATGAGCATCTGAAAGGACATGTTATCAGAGGTAACTTAGCCTAATAAAAAACAGTCTGTTATGTATTATGATTACCTATGGTCATTTTGTTTTTTATGTTAGCTGAAGCGAAAAAAAATAGCTGTGGCTGTATTCATTTTTTAGTATCAAAGGTGACACTGTCCCTTGCAAAAAAGGATGATACCATTTATCATGTATAGCTTCATCTTTCTCAATCACTGGAACAGTAATACTAATAATTTTGCTTACCATCCGATCCTCGTCTTTTTATAATGGTCAGCAGTGGTGACTAATTTTTCATGATTTCTCTAGAAAAAACTTTATATCCATTCGCATCATCACTGGTGGCTGTTTGGGACACCCTGGCCATGACTC
Source organism: Luperina nickerlii (assembly GCA_963855955.1). Classification (NCBI taxonomy): domain Eukaryota; kingdom Metazoa; phylum Arthropoda; class Insecta; order Lepidoptera; family Noctuidae; genus Luperina; species Luperina nickerlii. The sequence goes on from OY979682.1 coordinate 14,696,159, forward strand.
TGGGTGTACCGACGAAGCAACTTTCAGTGGAGTTCCGCGACGTCCACCTGTACGCACAACCCGTGATGAACATACAGAGTCAACTGAAACTTAGAGTTGCATTGCAAAGAGGAACTGGATGTTTTGAGGTATGTACTGAAACTTCTGTGACATTACTTCTTAATCTATCTAAACCCCTTATTGCTCCAGACCATGAAAGTATTATGTAAGACAGACACATGAGACATGGCAATGGACCTACTATGCCTTATTGCTAATTTCCAAAGGCGCTTATCACTTACCATCACGTGACTGCTATTGCACTATGTGACATTAGCTCATCCCTTTCTAGTATGAAAGCAAGACTATTCAATTCCACAGGTATTTGATGATAAAATTAAAGTAGCAACAGGCGTGATTGCTGTTTTTAAACCAAACGACAAAAAAGACGAAATACAACTTAAAGAATCCCAAGATATGAGCCTTAGTGCTGAAGATATTTATGACTTGTTGCGTGAACGAGACTACTTGTACAGGTAAGGATGATATATTATTATAATTATTACTTTTTTTATTATGTGAGTTTAGAGTGAAGCAATGTGCTACAAAGCGAACCATGTTAAAGAATATTCAGAGAAACAGAATTCGGTTCTAGTTAGATACGATGAAGATGAAATCATGGGTCACTTTCCATGGAAAATCGGCATTTTCATTCTTTCTTTCACATAGTGAAAGACTTTAATATGGAAGCGAACTTTGAAAGAAAGGTTATCGAGAAAAATAAAAAGATCGATAGCTTCTCAATAGGAGCTGAGTCAAAATAAGCTGTTTGGGTTTTGTATCATTTGCCGTTTTCACGAGTGTATTCAGCAGTGGCGAAACTACAGTAAAATGCCACGGACCCCCAGCCAGAAGGGCCCCCGGCCCAAAAGGGCCATGAGCACAGGAGAATCCTAAAATCCTAACATAGGTATTAAATAAGTTCATAAAAGCAAACTTTTTTTGAAAATGTGTAACAAATTACACAGGCCGACAAAATTTGACGAACACTCTTACTCAGAAACCAGACTATACTTTTCCGAAGGATTTTGACGCGCTGAATTCGAATCTGGCAAAATTGCTCTATCACGTCAGGGTTTCGAGATATCCTAACCTAAAAGTGCAAAAAACACCGCCAGATTCGAATTCAGCGTATCAATATCCTTCCCTTCCCATCCTATGTGCTCCAGGCCTGCGTCCACAAGCAATTCTTCTTCATCGTAACTCTTCAATCTGGGTTCAGGCCCATGCACAGTATTGTTTCCGACCTCCTTAAACTTATTGGCGATATAAGGGCAGGACTGGAAGACACCGAAGTTATTGCAATGGTGTAGGTTGATTTCTCGAATGCCTTTAATACCGTCAATCACGACATCCTGTTAGCCATTGCGGCCTATGTTATGGTCTCTCCCGAGGCAATGGAATGGATCTCCAGAAACGACAGCAGTCCGTTCATGTTGGGGATTCTTCATCATGCTGGTGTGATTTGGAAACTAGCGTTCGTCAAGGCGGTATTCTTTCTCCTCTTCTATTTTAAAATTTTATTAATCTTATAACTTCCAAACTTCTGTGTGCATATCATCTGTATGCAGACGATTTGCAATTAAGTATAATTGCAACCCTTCCTGGACAGAAGTCTAGGAAGGGTTGAAGAAATACCTGAAGCTATCGGCAAATTAAATAGGGACTTGATAGTCGTGAAAACATGGTGTGATAGATTTGAGGTAGCAGTCAACCCTAATGAGTGTCAGGTTCAGTAATTCTCGGAGTATGGGTAAGGTGGATGGATGATACAACCTTACCACCAGTTCTTAGTACGACCGTTCCATTTGTCCTAGGCTTGCACATTGATAGTTCTTTGAACTGGCGTGGTCAGCCAGAAAGTTACTGGAACGCTGCGGGCTCTGTGCCGACTGAAAAATTGATTACCAATGAGTACGAAAACAATGCTTGTGCGGTCCATAATTTTTCCTAACATCGATTATGTTGATGTGTGCAACTATGACCTGAAAGCAGATGCTCTCGACAAACTTGACCGTCTCCTCAAGGACTGCATACGATTTGTTTTCAATCTGCGTAAGTAGGATCATCTTTTTTTTTGGGTTGGAAATTATCAAATAACTTCTTCCGCTGGGCGCAGCAGGAGGGCGCTTCAGTCTTTTACTGACTAAAACCCACCCGTGTTCCTTCAGTTGCCTGTGCCGGGGGCCACGGTATCTCTTTCGAACAGCTCGTGACCCTGGCTGGCATTGGCCCTAGCGGACCCAAGTAGAATCATCTGAAGGCCAATTCTCGTAATCTATATTGTTCAAAATGTAGTCGCAGTTTCATCTCGGCGACAAACAAAATATGTCAAAAATGTAGGCAAATTAAAGGTAAATTTGACAGATTGAGACTGAGATCAGACAGTGAACGTTCTTAAACTGAACTTTGCGCATCGGTCGCTTCTAACGTAGTTACCATACGCCTCTAACGTACGCTTCTAACGTAGTTTCAGTAGATTTGTGTCAACCACAATAAAAATCTCCGTTCATCAAATAATCACCTTCTTCAATGAAATCAGGATGGCAACCAACCGATCATCCTTTAAACTAAAAGTTCACGAGCACATTCGTAAGAAGCTGGCAGTATCATCACAACGTTAATGTTTTCCCATCGTTTGTCTAATTTTTGGGCAGGACCTCATGCTCAGCAGTAGCGTTTGCGACCACAGTCAGGTGTTAAATTTTGTAGGAAAAAATAATTATGAAATCTACGCGAAAGAATTCGCGGAAGAAGTGTTAGTAAAAGAAAACTATAGCGTTGGTTGAGCTTCCTTACATTGAGGGAGTGCTCCATCCCTTGAATTTTCCACGGGCCCCAAACGGTATAGTTCCGCCACTGGACATTAGAATGATAAATCAAATGACAATTTTCTCCGCAGTGGTGAATTCCGCACTATCGAAGCCGCAAGTGCTTCTCTAAATGAAGCTTCGCTGTTGTGGCGCGACAACTGGGCCACGTTCATCGACGGCTTGCTGCAGTTGAACATGCTGCGACAGCCACACGATGGAGTCACCCTGCCCAAACATATCAGGAGAATATCTGTGGATGTGGAGAAACATCCTACGAAGAAAATAACCACGGAAGAGGATAAATATTTGTATAAAGCTGAAGTTTTAGAAGAATATGATTTCGTAAGGTAAACCAAAACATTTAAATATGCCCATTCTGTAACTACATTTTACTTAAGTGTGGTACTTAATTTTTTAATTTCTCGCCTTATTCAGATGTGGAGGGCTAATAATGGAAAATATTAGATATCGCAATTTACCAGCTATTAATAAAAAGAACATGACGTTACAGACACTGAAGTTCGTTTCTTATTTCCAAGTAGACCAACAAGTAAGTGGGATCTTTAATTTACATCAACTTCTAAAAATTGTATTGATAATTGGATAATGAATAAAGATAATATAGCTAGAAAAGGTGTGACGACTGAGATGGCCTCAAATAAAATAAGGATTGGATGATGATGATTTTAATAAAATTATGAATATAGTAGGTAGTAATGGAATGTGTCATTTTTATTACCAGGTTTCAACTTCACTACAAGTTTTCTTGCAAATGGTTGCCGAAAATGTTAACAAAGACTCCATCAAAGTTGTTGGTATCACAAATAACCAAATGAAAGGATCTGTCTTTGAAGAAATGAAGAACATTGGAGCTAGTGTTAATGGTGTCAACATTAGTTATGAAGAATTCAATCTGGTAGACTTGAATTCAACAAAGAATAGTGGCCTCTCAATTAAGAATGCAGACCTGGCTATCGTTCGTAATCTTTCCACCGATGATCACGTAAGACAGTTTAAAAAATATCAATCTTTGTCAATTTGATTCAAGGAAATAATTTTAATAAAAAAATCCACAGATGTGTCAACTGCTTCATTTTGCGCTTCAACGAGACTCGTTCATAGTGAGCGAAGAAGACAATTTGTACGGAGGTCGCATTCGGCCGACGTCTCTGTATCGCCAACTCTCAGCTCACAGCAGCGCTAGCTCGCGCTTGGACCTGGTGCGCTGGCGGCCAACTAAGGAGGCCATGCCCACTACAGCCATTACAGTGCGCGCGCATCTCGACTTCTCCCTGCTCACCGCCGCCCGCGCCAGCCTCTCCCCCCGCCATCGCCTGCTTATCGTGGCCCCCTACCCAGCTCCCTCTGCCCTCAAACAATTAGTACAATGTTGGAGGAAAGACGTCCAACGTAACAATGTTCACCTATTAACTGTCAATAATGAAGAAGGCAACAATTTCTTCTTGGATGATCTACCGGATATCGATCTAGCTTTTCCCGTTTTGGATCATGTAAGTGTCAACATTGTTTGATATTCAAATAGACCAATGACTACAGTAACAAGGCATAATTTGGGAAATCAAGTTCGGCTTTGTAGAACGTCACATTACCTGTGTGATCTTCGTGTGTGATAATCTCTTTCTAGAAGTCAATGTGCTATATTAACTGTACTTCAGTTTCAAGTCCAATATTTCACAGTAACGTTTAATTTTAGGGTAAATGGGGAGGAGAGTATTACCTGCCAGTACAGGATAGTGCGAAATTGAGCAGCAATGTGACTTTACAAAACGCCCAAATAGGAGATTTAAATTCTTTGGAATGGGTCGATGCTGCTGAGACATATGGCTCTGGAGTACCAGTGAAGGTACGTACACCTATTGTACATGATCATTTACATAATTATTAACTTAATTTATTATCAATTAGAGAATTTGGAGAATATACAAGGGTAAGACTTAAGTTGGTTAAGATTGAAAATATGTAGGTACCTAATATAAAATTAACCACAAATTCCTTTGAATTTTCAGGTCCATTACGCCGGATTGTCCAACACTGACGTTAAAAAAGCAATTGGAAAAATAACATCAAAAAATGAGGGAGAAAATAATTATGGCATGGATTTCAGTGGAATAACAGAGAGGTAATGAAATGTTTAATACAAAGTGGTGTGAAAAAGCTGAAGTCAACTTAGGAAAACAAGTCGTGTAAAGGCCTTATATTATTTTGGTTAGATTCAAGTTCAATCGATTCTTCTTCTTAGCGTAATGACGGGCAATAAAAAAAGCTGTTAGGAAAGTTCAAATATTATGTTTGGTTCAAGATTCAGTTCGCTGGTGGTTCATAAGATCCTCAAATGCACATGTGGGGTTATTAATCGATTGTAAAAGATCGATAAAGAATCTAAGATGTGCCATGTTGCAGTGGTGAGCGCGTGATGGGGCTGGTGCGCGGCGGCGCGGCCGGCAGCGTGGTGCGCGCGCAGCCGGAGCTGCTGTGGCCGGTGCCGGCGCACTGGACCCTGGAGGACGCCGCCACCGTGCCGCTCGCCTACGCACACGCACTTTACTGTCTCGTGAGTTTACACACAAGATACTTCAACAACCATTTCGCTGTTAACTGTTAAACTGATCCCACCATGTCCCTTTTACTCCCGGACGTGTGTTAGGACGTACTGCAAGATACCTTCAGTACTTATGTAATACCTCGGCCAGAGGTACACAGCGCTTCTCCTCCACATGTGTAATTTCTCTCGCACAGCTAAAATCTCTCCCACAGCCCCTCAACAGTGTCTAGTTCCTAACGACCTATAATTTTTCAGCTAAAATAACTAACTATTAATAATTCTGATTGGTTTTAGGGAATCAAATATGGCAAGAAGCTGAAGTCGGATGTATCTGTGTATATCCATGGGGGGGCTGGAGCTTTGGGCCAAGCTTTGTTATCAATTGTCCTTGCTCACGGCTGTGAAGTATACACCAGTGTCAGTGACACGCGGAAAAAACGTTTCTTACTTCAATTATTCCCAGATTTGAAAGGTAACCTACACGTGATGTTCGATTAAAAAAAACATAAATAGTGTTTATTCCGAGTACATTTAAAAATTTTTTTATTTGTTTTAGCTGACAATATCGGCAATTCTCGGGATCAAAGTTTCCAAGATATGATTCTTAATGCCAGAAAAGGGGAGGGTTGTAACGTTATTATATGTTCAGCAAAAGGCAACTTGAAGGAAGTGTGTATCTTATTTTCTAAAGTTTAATTTGTAATTATTTTATGTTATTAACAGTTAGTAGCTACACTGGATTGTTTAATTTTTCAGAACATACTTCAATGTACTGGTAACTTGGGCACAGTTTTTGATGTTTCTCAACTTCACAATCAAGATGAAGATTTTTCATATGGATTGTACAACCTCACCAAAGAAAGGGCTTATGCTTCTGTCGATTTCTCAACGATATTTGAAACGCCCGAGGAAATGAAAGTAAGTACATCAAGTAAACCAACAACTGATTACATAATTATAAATAAGTCAGACCAAGTGTTATACAAGAGTATAAACAATACAAGGGTTCGGTGAAGTTCTTTCACGAGCTGAACAAATAAATCTGTTGAGTTGCATTTTTATTTGTTAATGTCATTGATATAAGAATATATATTATATATATGTATATTACCCAGTAACTGGGTTGTGGAGGTCAGATAGGCAGTCGCTCCATGTAAAATACCTACTGGTATTCAGCTGCATACGGTTAGACAGGAAGCCGACCCCAACATAGTTGGGAAAAGGCTCGGCAGATGATGATGAATGTCATTGATATAAGGTTCATTTAGAACTAGCTATTGATATTATAGGCTGTGTTTTGTCTGTCAGCCACTCAGACTGACGTGCTACTAGTAGGTTGACCATTTTAAAAAGCAACCAGGCTATTTTGATAGTACTCAGTTATGCTAGAACGCGTTCAGAACAAGTTCACGCGCCACTTGTACAAGAAACTATATGGGGTATATCCGTTTTACCCGTTGATGTACCCCACTCTGTTTGTGCTCGGTATGGTCGGGTACAACCAACTGAGGGTACGACGCTAATTCACGCTTGTTGCGTATTTGGTTAGACTACTTCGTGGCATTGAGCATAAAACAGGAGTACTGCAGCGCCTGAGTGTTTGTGTACCAGACCGCTATGTGTGGAGGCGGCGCCGCCCGCCACTGCTGGCCGTGCCGGTTGCCAGGACCAACCTTCTCGCCAAAACACCATTGACCCGCGCTATTCGGGTTATTAACGATCTTCACGTGAAGATCGATATATTTACATGCCATTTGAGTGAACTCACAAAAATACTGCTGTTCTTTTTATGTTATAATGTAGATTAGAGTAGGCTATAAATTTTAAGACCACGCTACCGCATTAGGTATACACCTGTAATGATAGTGGTAGGGAGATTTTAATAAATAAATAAATAAAATAAATAAATAAATAAATGTTTTTATAATAGATCATGGATCAGTTATCTTATCTCATAGGAACATTTTCTTTAATCCACAGGCCTTGCAGACGATGTTGAGCGAGGGTATTAGTCGCGGCTACGTGCGTCCTCTGTCGCGCGTGTCGTACGCGCCGCACGACGCCGCGCGCGCCTTCCGACTGCTCGCGGCCAGCAGGCACCGCGGCAGGGTGCTGCTTAACATGCAGGAACATTCGACACAAGTAGAGCCCAGGTCAAGAGAGACCCTTTTTCAGTTTTGCTTTTTTGGAGGAACGAGATTTAGCTTTGACAACATAATCAGCCTATAATGTTCCCATTGATCGACTAGAATTCGTCGATGAAACTGCTAACCTAGGGATTACGCTCGAGTCAAGGCCAGGGTCAATGGGGTCCTCATTTAACATCACTTGAAGGACGGCTAAGTTCTGCAGCTTATGCTGTCAGAAAAATCCGTCAATTTACTGATGTAGATACCGCGAGACTAGTCTATTTTAGTTACTTTCGTTGTATCATGTCTTACAGTAGTTTACTTTGGGTGCAAGCTGCAGACATCGATTCTATTTTTATTCTGCAGAAAAGAGCAATCAGAGCCATATATAATCTCCGCAAGCGCGATTCTCTAAAGAAACTGTTTAAGGATATTAACACCATGACGGTGCCTTGTCAATATATCTACGAAGACATCATGTATGTAAGGAAAAATTTACATCTTTTTATTAAAAGAGGTGAAAGACATAATTATAGTACTAGAAATAGGGACCTATTAGACCAACCAGGTTTCAGACTGGCTAAAATAGGCTTATCTTTTATGGGGTACTGTTTAAAATGTTATAATAAAATACCTCCCTGTTGAAGACAACGGGAGTCAGGTGATGTAGGCGGGGGTGATGGTGTTCCTGTGACGAACGAGTGAATTAAAACCAGCTAGTCAGAGATTAATACACGCAATACTATGTGTATTGCGTGTATTAATCGTGTGCTTACATGACACAGGTAAATCAATTACAAATAGGTTCAACTTAGAGCGGGGATACACGATGCGTTGCTGCGCCGCAACGTAAAGATTTCACCGTATCAGCGGGCACACGAGCGGTGCGGCGGCGCCGCAACGTTGTTGTCGCAGCGGCGCCGTAGCAGCGTTGGACAGAGTACACTAACTGTTTATGCGTGAACAACTGAGCGGTGCCGCTCCGACGTCGCAACGCATTCACCCCTCCCTGTCTCGTCTCGGTGGTTGCAAGTCCGGTGCGGCGCCGGAGCGCATCGTGTGACATGCCACAGATATTTCTATGTAAGACGACGCAGCGACACCGCTGCGGCGCCGCACCGCCGCCGCAACGCATCGTGTGCCCCCAGCCTTGGGCACTAAAACAGTAACTTCAGGACGTATACTAACTGGCACTATTAGGAGCGCGGCGCGGTAGTAGGCGGAGACTTTAGAGATGTTTATTCACTGGAGGATAGCTCGCTACTAACTCGGTAAACTGGGAATAATATCGCGACGCCCCCGTCAGGAGGCGTGGCGAGCGGTCCGGGGCTTCACCCCCCGACCACGGAGGCCGTACGGTGGCCTGCCAATACAGGCCCCTCAATTTGTTGGCTGCAATGGCCAAACTCGGTAAATCAAGAGTCGGTCCTTTTATACCTCCAGAGCGCAGAAAAACTATTCCATAATAATTCAGAGTGGAAAAATCTCATGTGCGTCATAGCCTCACAACAATGAAAGTACTTTCGCAGCTGCTATTGCGAGCGTGGGAAACAAGTGCGACATTCGGTCAAGTTGGAACTTGCTACCGACCGACAGCGGGGTATTGACATGTTTCAATAACATAAAATAGAGCTCCTACTACTGCGCTTCGCCTACACTCTCCACATTCTTCAACTGAATGAGACAAAATTTAAGTCTTGTTTAAAACGCACATTATGCAAGCAGGCATATTATAAGTTAGGGGATTACATCGCAGATAAAAATGTTTGGCTCAATGCTGGTCCTGCTCCACAACCGCAACTAATCAGAGTTATTATTTTGCTTGCAGAATCTCTTGCAATCCAAATCTCAGCCAAGTTGCAATATTGAATGAAGAAAGTTTTGGACTCAAGATGGTTGACAAATTAGTTGCTCGAGGTGCGAGGAAACTACACATTCACAGTAAGGCCCATACAACTGCAAAGTTCCAATTTAAATTACGGTAAGCAAATAGTTAAAATCAATTCAGCTAATATTGATAATCCAAATGACCACGATGATGATGATGATGTTATGTTTTAAACTAGCCATACAAAAAAGTACTTTTCTTTTATTCAGGAATTGGCAGAAGATCGGCGTGCAAATCCAAATGTCGTCTCAGGAATTAAATAATGAAACTGATGTCGTAAAATTACTTAAGGATGCTACTAAATTGGGCTCTATTCAAAGCATATATACCACTACCAATGATAGTCAAATGGTTAAAGAAAAATTCTTTGCTCATCTGGATGCAGTTTCAAGAAGATTTTGCCCAGATTTAAGGTAACACTACAGCTGCTTTTGTTCATTTCTTTGAAAAATACAAATGATTAGAATGTTTTGTTGGTAAATTTTGATCCATTTAATCTTCCCTTTTTTATTTTTTTATATTTGGTTTAATGATGTGGTATCACATACTAGAGAAAATAACAAAATTAAATCTTCCTTATTATTTTATTACATTTTTCAGATACTTTGCGGTGATAAATGTTGGTAAGACTATGCTTGGAAAACCGACGTGTCTTAATCGTGTTCAAAATAATTTACCAGCTAAATTGATAACTCTACCTCAACTGAAGAACGTAAGTAGTAGTATAATAGACCATCAAAATGTCCTTCCCTCATCGACTTTGAAAATCCATAAAGTTTTGTAAGCGTTGCAAATAAAACTTTTTCACAGACAGATTTTAGAATGATAACCAAAATGGCTCTAAAACAGAGCCTTGCGACACACCTCACCGAGCAGTAATTCAGTACAATTTCTGCTACATTTTTTCACACAATACGCCGGAATGACGGCTAGTGATATATATCCTAGAAATTATTTAAGATGAATTTGCTAGGATGTGTGTCTAGGTGAACATACTCAAATGCTTTATAAAGATCACGGAGCACTTCAATTTTATCTTAAATACCTTTTACTTCTCATTTGAGTAGATCGACGAAATTCGTTGATGGATGCCCAACAAAGACACAACTTAAAAAAAAAACATAAAAAATTTCTACATTAATTTCCATTCAGGAGTCGAGTGCTGGTGATGCAGTGGACGCGGTGGAACGCGCACTTTGTGGTGTAGATACATTGGTGGTTTCACAGAAAACTCATAGACAACAACCTAGTCTGCTGAAACAACTTACGGATTTGGCCGGTTAGTGATGTCATCTTGGTCTAAAGAGAAAACTAATAGTGAAGTAAAAAAAAATCAAATGTTTAATCAGCATTTAAGATTCAAGTTATTATAAGTAACATTTTCTTTCTCTTTGATTTAGCATATACCTAAACGATTTGGTGTTCGCATACTGTAAACTTATTTTAAATAAATCGCCGGGTTAATTCAAAAACCAACTAACTCGGTGATTTTGGGATATTGAGTTAAATATACACACCGATTCAAAATTTTATTCTCTTTCTACTGATAAAACATACTAAGCTGTGCGATGCTTTGTTTCGGAGATACTGAATGGTGAAACCAACTATCTGACCATACCGTTTATATGAAAAACAAATATTCCTTGTTAATCAAAAAAATTATGATTTGTATCGAAGTCAAACAAGATACTAAAATTTAATCAGTTTTCAAAATAAAAAAAACTTGCAAAATATACGGAATTTTGGGAAAGAAAAACGATCACATCCAATTAAATGGTTTTAGTACTTAGAACCAAGAGGAAATAGCGTTAATATTCAATGACAATAGCAGTTATTAAAGGATAATAGGTATTACCTGTTGTTTATTTATTAATACTTGCCATAAAATCAAGAAGTCGTTGCTAATAGATAGGTTTAGTAGGTTTTACTTCTATAATATTGATCATGATCCCAACAAAATATCGAGAAGTAAAACCGATTAACTGCGGGTAGTTCGTTTAAATTCCACAGTTTCCGACCGCGGATGCGTCAAAGTCGTTATTGCTCTCGCGCCGAGGATATCTCGATTCATTTTGTGGCGGCGAAAAATTCAGTTCCAAGTTATAGTAAGGTGTTTCTGGTGTTCGTGCACTAAAATGGATTCTTGTGATGCTGATCCTCCTCTTCCAGACTTTCAAACTCAGAGGAAGTAACAAAATTTGGGCTCAATATTAATTTTTCCAGATTATTTTTTGAACACGCGTCTTATTGTAATTACTTCAGCTACAAAACAATAATTTAGGACAAACGATCTGCTTAAGTCTAGTAATCAGTGATAATTTGTGTTGGCTTACATGTTATTTGAAGTTCTATAGTGGAATTTGATCGTTTTCAACGTTCCATTGTAACTTGATACCTCACTCCATTTATTCGTATCGATACCGGGGGTCAACTATTATTGAATGCTTTTTGAACGACACTACCGCAGACATCCCGGACGTCAGCCTGTACGAGATTAGGATGACTCTGAAGCTGCTCAAAAACAACAAGGCGCCGGATGATGACAGAATTACGGCCGAGCTCCTGAAGGCCGGCGGAAAACCCGTTCTTAAAGCCATTTAGAAACTGTTTGGTTTCGTCATACTCGAGGGTAAAACACCACAAGCATGGAACAGAGGTGTGGTGATACTATTCTTTAAGAAGGGCGACAATGCCCTTCTTAAGAATTATAGGCCCATCTCACTTCTGAGCCATATCTACAAGCTGTTTTCGAGAGTCATCACGAACCGTCTCGCGCGCAGGTTTGACGACTTCCAGCCTCCCGAACAAGCCGGATTCCGTAAAAGCTTTAGCACCGTAGACCACATACATACGCTGCGACAGGTTATGTATAACCTGCCGACCCAGAAGACCGAAGAGTATAACCTGCCTCTCTGCTTAACGTTTGTGGACTACGAGAAAGCCTTTGATTCGATCGAGACATGGGCTGTGCTGCAGTCCCTTCAGTGGTGCCAGATCGACTATCGATACATCGAGGTGCTGAAGTGTCTGTACGAAAACGCCACTATGTTAGTCCGACTCCAGGATCAGGCCTCCAAACCTATCCTTCTGCAGTGAGGTGTGAGACGGGGAGACGTTATCTCTCCGAAACTGTTCACCGCTGCACTGGAGGACGTCTTCAAGGTTCTGGACTGGAAAGGGGCTGGCATTAACATCAATGGCGAGTACATAACTCACCTTCGATTTGCCGACGATATCGTAGTCATGGCTGAGACTATGGAGGAACTCAGTACAATGCTCGATGACCTCAGTAGAGCCTCCGAAAGAGTGGGTCTTAAAATGAACATGGGCAAAACGAAGTTCATGTTAAATCATAAAGATCGGAGACGCTACACTCGAAGTCGTGGACGAGTATGTTTACCTAGGACAAACTTCCAGTTAGGTAGGTCTAACTTCGAGAAAGAGGTCAATCGTCGAATCCGACTCGGCTGGGCAGCGTTCGGGTAGCTACGCAATATATTGTCGTCCCACATACCGCAGTGTCTCAAAACGAAAGTCTTTGAAAGGGCAATGGAGACGGCTATGCTTGGAGTTTCCCTGCGTGATCGAATCGGGAATGAGGAGATCCGCAGGAGAACTAAGGTAACCAACATAGCCCGAAGAATTGCCAAACTTAAGTGGCAGCTTAGTGGGCAGGGCACATTGCTCGCAGAACAGATTGCCGATGGGGCCGAAAGGTTCTGGAGTGGCGACCGCGTACCGGAAGACGTAGCGTTGGAAGGCCTCCCACAAGGTGGTCGGACGACCTTGTGAAGGCCGCAGGAACCCGTTGGATGCGACAAAAAAGCACACAACCGATCGAAGTGGAGGTGCTTGGGGAGGTCTATGTCCAGCAGTGGACGTCTTACGGCTGAAATGATGATTATTGCCGCAAGTTGACGGTCTACAACTTGACCATTTACGAAAGTGCATCGCCTAATGAAGCTTACTGCTTTGCGTGGTCAGAAACAAATGGTATAAAAGGCAGCGCGGAAATTGTGCAAAAAAGGAGTAATCTCCGAAGAATACCATGCGTGGTTTGAAAATTTAGCGACTGATAGTGCTAAACTAGACCGTGTACCGGATGCTACTGTGTCTGATGGGTCTTCTGATAAAGAATAATGTTTTTATAAGTTTTCCATGCCTTTGCGTTCGTTTTTCTTACATATGTATATATTTTTTTCAACTTAGGTGTGTTTTTAATTAAACTATTTCCAATTTATTAATCCGTATTTAACGCTTAGATAGTTTTCATGATGAAAACGGTTTTTTAAGGGACACAGCACAGGTTAGTACAAAATTTCAACATATATCGGGAAGTAAAAGCGACTAAAATTTTATTTTTTTGCATTTTTCTCGAAACTAACAAGATTATTAAGAACAATATATTATTGTTCGATGTATATACTTGAATTAATGACCAGTAACTTTCTGAGACTCGATAGTAGCGCTTAATTTCGAAAATAAAGCCTTTATTTTGTAGGGAGGTAAAAGCAACTAAATAAGGGGTTTAGGGCACAAAATGCAATATTCTGTAAAACCCTGCTACTATTCTATGAACTAGTATAAATCAACGCATACGTGATTTAATTATAAATCAGATGCCGTTTCTTCTAATAACATTATCAAAGATAGTATATGAAATTTATAGATACAAACTTTCAAAACGCCCTACCGCAAAATCATAATTTGGACAGTTAGTTGGTTTTTGAATTAACCCGGCGAAATAATATTTATTTTCCAGATATAAATTTGAAAAAGAACACCCCAAAAACAACTACTTTAGAAGAACTTGGAATTCAAGATGATAAACTACTACTGGTTGCTAGTTATTTGAGAATTAACCATAACGTTGAGTTTTCCGAACACGAGATACCACAGCTAACAGTTGAAACGTAAGTTCTCTTACAAAATTAAATGTGGTATATTTTAAAAATCATATCAAATTTATAGAATTAATGGTTTTATTTGACCACCAGAATACTGAATTTGGATAATACAGAAAAGGCATTTGAAGATGTTAAAGGCGTAGCGACATTCATATCTTACGTGGACACGGACGAACTACTTGCTACTTCAGAAATAGTATGCATGCCTACAATCACTAGCGGCAGCGTATTGGTAAATATAATACAAATCATATTTTACATATTGCGCATTTTTTAAATCGGTTGATAATTTGAAGTAAACAGGTCAGATAAGATCTATTAGATGCATCACTAATTTGTAGTCGGAGCAGCATGGTTAACTTCTTCCATACCTCTGACCTCTCTATATGCCAACATCTTATGCAAAGGCATTCAATTTTATCTGGTCATATCATTCATCATGCACTCGATTTATCGTGTTCTAAAACTTTTTCAAATATTTCAGCGCGAAGACGAATTTGACGCGAGCTTGACATATTTGTGCATAGTGCCGGGTATTGAGGGTCACCACGAGCGGTTCCGCGTGCTGTGCGAGCGCCTCAAACTACCGGCGCTGGTGCTGCAGCCAGGACTCGACCGCCCGACGGAGACCGAGCGGGAGACTGCACAGAGATACGTTGATGTATGAGCCCACAACATTAAAAATAACCGGTTATGAAAATTAAATATGTAGCAGCTACTTTACCTAACCTTACTTTCTCATATTTTAAAGGTGCTGCTGAACAAGACAGGATTGAAAAATACTTTCTACTTATTGGGTTATGAAACAGGCGTTCCGGTGGCGTTGGAAATGGCAGCTATCCTGGAGGATCATGGTTAGAAACATTAGTTAACAACCGTATTTTTTTAAATATGATTTATCAAAACTAATGCCGTTTATTTCAAATTTTTAGGTTTAACCGGTACTGTATATTGCCTAGGATGTGCACCGAGCGAGGTTCAAACTGTGATTGAAGAAAATATCGCAGAATATAAAACAAAAGAGCAACTGCAAAATGAAGTGGTCAAACATATGTTTAAGTTGATGGTGGGTGACGAAGTTCTGGACATGGAGGGAGCACTTAGAGATGGAGATTCGTGGCCACAGAAAGTGGACGCGTGTGTGCGGACTTTGTTAGGTCGTGTGCCTCACTCGGCGCAGTACTCACGCGCGCTCATAGAGGCGGCACTGGCGCGTATCGAGCGCGCTCGTGGCTACGTGGCACCGGCGCGGGCGCTGCGCTCTCAGCTAGTGCTGCTGCGCGCCGCGTCTGCTCACGTGACGTCACCCGCGCAAGCGCTGCAACTCAACTCGAAGCGACCGGTCGCCATACACCAGCTAACCACACCACTGGCACACGTTACTAATGACATGAGCTGTGCGACTGTGATTAATGAGTACTTAGATCAAGAGATTTTAAAATCATTCAAAGAGAAAAATATTTGCGAAGAATATCTACTTAACCCTTATACTTTTATGATTGCTCATACTGATTAAAATTAAACTTTTATTTACCTAAAAGTATGTCATTTAAATATTTTAAATTAAAATAAATTATATCTCGATTAAGCGCTGCATTTTTATTTAAAAGAAGCTCTCGATGTATGTAGTACCTATGTAATGCGAAGAGAATCCATCGTCTCGAACTTTTTAAAATCGCAATGATTTTTTAAGGATCGACCTCAACACAATGTTTTTTTTTTGTTTTATAGCGGAACAGTAGATATTTTATAACACAATTTATTAGTTTCATAACATGTGAATATGTTATGCAATAGGGTAGACCGAGGCGAATCGGATCAATTTTTTTTTGTGAATATGAAAATCATGCTACAGAATATAATATGAAACTTTTATTGACAAAATAGTAATCAGTAACAATCTAGCTACAAAATAAACATTTTGAAACTGAAATTGGTCATTAATTTTTCAAAATATTAACTAAAAACTTGACAAACAGAAATATCCGAATCGCCCCAATTCTCGGGGCGAATAGGATCGTACATAACATATATAAAAAAAATAAAATTTTCTTAACAATTAGCTTTGGAATCATTTAAATTATGAATAATGAGATCAATATTAATTTGTAGCACATAAATCACATATACATATACACGGGCCTTTTTTCCCTCCCATGCATGTCAGCACATTTTTCGTGGCACCATTCTTCGCATGCTTGACTTTATTTGTAGCTTTTTTCATTTTTTCTTGGGACCATCCTCCCGCATTACTCTTTCTTTTGTACGTGCGAACCATCTACAAGGAAATAATACCGCATTATTTACCTCAAATACAAAATAAATCATTTTAAAAAAGTGATCATATTCGCCCCCGTTGATGCGATCCGAATCACCCCATATTAAAGATTTTTGAAATAAATATTTTATATATTAACCAATAATATTATTCTTAAAATCTAAAATGTTTTCTAAAATAGACCCCTTTCCAATCAATATAAGACATATAAATCAAAACTTTAACAACAATCCTTAGAAATACACAAAGAAATAGTAAATACCTACCTTAGATGCGCACCAATTGTAACACACACAAACACCCGACGTGCTGGCGCGCAGCGCTGACGGTGATGTACAAGTCGAATAGACCCAATGCCTATGGCGGGAGGTGCAGGATGAGGGAGGGTCATAAGGCGCCAGTCGCTTGCGCTCCATGTCAACGCGTTATTTAAAATATTGCCGAATTTCTTATTTTGATCCGATTCACCCACTGATCCGATTCGCCTCGGTCTACCCTACGTAAATAAACAAGCTTCTGTTTGATTTACGATTTTTTTCGAAAAAGCAGATAACTGTGAGAGAAATGCATGGTGAAAAATTAATAAATTTATTAAAGGCAGTAAATACTGACGACTAATTCTTTTTTTACTTTCTTTCTATGTCGCAGAATCCGACTGATTGATTTGATTGTCGAAACCGCTATTTTACATAATCCCTAGCCTAGTTTCACAATACAGCTCCGTTATGTAAAACAGCTGAATGACGTTTAGCCATTTTCCATAATTACTGAACTCTAATACTACGCAGAATTGCATAAACGTTTTGCATTATATCAATGCAGCGTGCAGCAGATCAACGGAAATGTCAGGTTGTAGAGTTTAGTTCTAAATTTTGACGCTCGTGGCTCTGTGTGTCATAACAACAATAATGGCCAAGCGAAACAAAAATAAATGAAACTAGTAATATTAGTGAAAACAGTGATTTTAAGTAGGGTAAGTCCGGGGGAGATGCCCTACTAACAGTAAAGATCTGTAGCCAGGAAACCAAGTAGGTACAATAAAACAACCATTTTAATCACAAACAAAACAATATGAGTATTTCTTATAAAATCTTAATCGAACACAGTCTTTGAATTAACATAACATAGAAATATGTATTATAGGTTAAAAAAAAAAAACGACTGGCCATCTCACCCAGAGTGTCCGGGAGTGATGGCCACAGGGCTCAGGAGGAGATGGCCGGTATTTTTTTTGCCTTTTCCTTTACCCTTAGCTCTAATGAAGGTTAGGGAAAGAAAAAGGGTCTTTTCTTTATTATTTTCACAGTTTGTGCACATGTCTTCAAACTTTGTGCGGTTTTAGTACACCCACAGCTTGCAAATATTACATATTATATATAAAGTCATCTGTTTTATGAAAGTCAGTCCTAAAAATACTAAATCATTTGAAAAGTAGCGCTCGCTGGCCGCTTTCGCGGCATCGTTAACTTCGCTCGCCCGGCTCGCACGCGTTTGTTAACCGATCTAACCTACTACACGTAAGAGTTTTGTCACGGTAATAATATCATACAGTATTTCGACTTCATACAAACGGAAGAAACGCGAGCTATACAATGCGTGCCTTGAAAGAAGAGACTTGACACACCACGTGGTTTGACATGCGCAGAACACGATTTTAGGTATCTTTAGCGGTATGAGGTCTGAGTGCGGGACGGGACCTGACGTCATAGGGGCAGCGGAAAGAGCGGGGGAGGCGGGGTCAAGTCTCTTCTTTCGTGGCACGCATTGTACCTACGCTCCTCAACCTCGGCATGCACTCGGCATGCAGACAGTCGCGACTGTGCCGCAGTGACGAACGGACGGTGTGTTGTTTTTTTTAACAATAACCGCGCGATTTTTTCACTAAAAATAAGTTCAAGTACATACTTAATATGACGAGTAGGCTATATTGTGCTGTTTTTGGTTGCATGAATTCGTCAATAACGCATCCAGAGATAACTGTGTGTCTTTTTAATGGATAAGTATTTCCTTTTATCTACCGAAAAAAAGATGTCTGGATTAATAAATAAAGTGAATGGAGTAAAGGAAAGTGATAAACACGAGTGAGATAGGTTAGTTAGTTATAGGCGGTTCATGAATCATTATACGGTAGGTCTGTACGCTTGTGTTAAAACCTCGGGGCGTGTGTGTTTTGTTTTGTTAGTTTGTATAATTCAAAGTAAAGACGTGGTTTTTATTATTAATAATAGTTGTTTATTGTACTGTGTGTATGAATAATAATAGAAAAAATAAATTTGACCGTCTGTCTGTCACTAGATACCTAGTTGAAATTTTCTCAGATTAAGTATTTCTGCTGTTACATTTTATTATTTCTGTACACACAGTAAAATACAATAACAAAACTAAATGGAAACACAAAGTAGGCAAATGTAATTAAAATGCTGGAGACGGGCAGCCCTATCGCATGTTTACGTACCGCGCGGCTGTAGGCTTTTATTTCGAGGTTACGGCCGAGATACAATACTGTATGATCTTTATACTGTGGTTTTGTTAAACGTAACCCAACGACAAACCGGGACAAGCAGGCAGCGTCCACCGTGCGTACCTATAAATATAACCTAGACACTTTACCGAACCTACGCGTCCGTAGACAGTTTGCCTAAATAGACGTGTGTTTAACTTGTGTTCAATGGCAAAGTTTAAATCTAATAACTTTTAAAATTCTTATTTCTCGTTAAATTGTCGTCAGTATTAATTTTTTGCCTTGTTTTTTTTACTTCACTCGTGGTTGCACATACTGATGTCATTACCATGATTCCTTTATGCCTGCACTAATATATTTTTAACAAATATCTACTATTTTTTTTCTTGTTCAAAAACTTTGTAGATATTGTTTTTTAATACCCATTCTTCATCAGTTTCGCTAGATAAGGCCCTGAGTGTTTGTTTGTTATTTATATCACCTCCTGACTTTCTAAACGACGCGAATGTCCTGTTACCATGTCTTAACGCATCGTACAAATTATTTCTTAAATGGTTTTCTTCATCGCTGTAGCTGGAAGCTTCTCTTATCTTATGAATCATATCATTTTCCATAGAATCTTCAAAATTTTGAGAATGGTTGCAATTTTCTTCTTCCGAAGTAGGAACATTGAATCTTCTGTTTCTATAGAAGTTTTGCCATTGTTGCTTATTTCTTAAGAAACGAATTGCAAGCTGCTTTAAGTATTGTGGATCATCTTGGTAAGGTTTAGTAGTTAATCTTGGTCCTTTGAGAAGATTCCATTGTTTTTGTTGTGCATTACGTTGCTTTTGAGTATGCTGTTTTAGTTTATCAAGTCGTATTTTATTTAGTTGTGTACGTTGTACTTTATGTATGTTTTTTTGTTGATGAGCTTCAGAATTTTCACGATAATATGCACCATTTTCGCTAGAGTCTGTCTCAACTTCCTCATTTTCTGGTTCATAGCTACCTTTCGTATAAGCCCTTTGTCTAGTTTGCCCTCGGTCGTACAAACGTACACGTCTTTGATGTTCACCACGGCTTTTACGATAGTTATGATGACGCTTCCGCGTATGAGAGAAGCGATGATGTTCATTTTTCTTGTCATGTTTATATTGACGTTTTATTTTTCTAAATAATTTAGGATGCTTTATTAGAAAATGTTTAACAATTTTTTTGTAGTTCATACTTTTTCTCTCTGGCAAGGCTGCTTGATTAGGATCTGCAAAAAAAAAAAGACTGTGCGTCGTGACTGTGAGTCATAAAACAGTTTTTGATCCTGCACTTCTGCTGCAGGAGCGTAACAAGGTCGCATAGCACGCCAGCATCAACCAAATTATTCATCGAGCTATTGTCACCACCAACACCAGCGTTTTAGTTTTTATAAAATCGACCCCGTGACTCCTTCAAGTATTTTTCGGTATTACCTATAGTTTGTGGATTTGGTCATCCATTCTGACTTAAAACGTTCACCCTGTATAAACGAATTGATAACCTCACTCTTGTAAAAATCGGTTAGAAATAAATTTGTATCTCATGATCTTTTATTTATTTAATCTAGTTAACTCGTAGCTGGCGACCTAAGCAGAAGTGTTGGGACTTATTTAACAAAACTCACATAAGAAACCATCACTGAGAATTGGAGGCAATATCAGTAACGATATCAAGCGCAGAGGTTCGTAGTTACAATGAAACCTCGAATAGAAAAGTATTATGGCGTAAACAAGTCGTTAGTTTAACGTTTTCGTTAATTTTAGTAAGTATGGTTTTCCGCCTTTGCCAGCTTTATCAATCAATTGGCAGGCATCTCTCAATATTTTTTGAAACATTGCTAGCTCGTTAGCTAGTCCATAAGATGATGATGTTTTTCAAATAATTGGTTTATTTAGTGTCTTAGTAAAATCTTGAAATAATCAACTTTTATAGATGATTTAATTTTGATACTTAACTTTTAATCATTACCTTCAAGTGTTTAGTATTTTCAAACTTCTGAATATCGAAGAATCTTCACAAACGTGTCACCTTCCAATTCAAACAGTAATCGAAGCTATTGGGTTCCTTGATTTAGGAATAAAAACAAAATTATGGCCATTTTTGGTAATGTTCTGAATTGATTAAATTTCTTCATATTTGCCAAATAGCTCCATCAATCCGTCAGATAGGTATTTATAAATTCACCATGTAACATGTAACATTATTACACAGAATAACTTTCATTCTCCTTGAATATCCTTTTAAAAATGGTCCAAATCTAAATTTTCAAAGTCGGCAGATTTGGGGAAAGCCCACAATTTTTTCGTCAGATTTGCCTATTTAAGTCATTATGGGATACATATTTTAAATCATTAAATCTTATAATTAATTGTACTTAGTTATATAAAATGACATTTGAATATTTGTACACCATATGTTAAGGTAGAGTGTATAGAGCTTAAAAAAATATTAACACCATATTATGTAAAAAGTATGTAATATTATGTAAAAATGAAGATTCTTACAAATAAATAAATTCTATTCTATTCTATTCTACAAAATCTCATGAAATACAATGTCAGCAAATGAAATAAAATGAAATAGTACAAAAATCGCACGGAAAAGAAAAAAAATGTCAGCGCTATTACAATTATCAAACTTAAATTAATTTAAATAGTAAAAAAGTCATAAAAAAAATACAATGTCAGTAAAATTTAAAATGATCAAAATTAAATTAATTATAACCGTATCAAATCTCTTAATAATAATACAATATCACCATAATTTGAATAATCAAAATTAAATTAAATTGTACAAAATCATCTTATCAAAATTTGTCATTAAGGTATTCATCGACAGAGTAACATGCCTAGTCATTCAATAATTTAAAAAGCTGACGTTTAAAACTATTTACGTTATTAGCTGATATAATTTGATTTGGTAATTTATTGTATAGTTTGGGAGCCATTGCATATATGCTTTTATGGAGAAATTTGGTTTTTGTGAATAGCACGTGCAACTTATTTGAGCGTCGTTGACTTTCGACAGATCTATAAAGATGCATATTATTTTTTACGAAAGTACAGGCTTATGATGTAGAGAGATGGTACAATTAATATTTTTAAGTTCTGGAAATGTGGCTTGCATGAATCCGTCCGTTTTATTTTGCATATAGCTCGAATGCATTTTTTCTATGCTATAAGTACTTGTTCAACTTTAGCACCATTGCCCCAAAATATCAGGTCATATCGCAGAGTGGAGGCAACGTAACCATGATAAGCTGCTTAGAGTGCGGTCATGTTTGCAACTTTACCCAACATCCGAAGACTATAGGAAAACTTACTAAGTTTCCCACACACATTGTCAATTTGCGTCCTCCAAGACATATCGTTTTCAATATAAAGGCCAACAAATTTTATTACATTAGATTCATGTATTGGGTCTCCTTTATAACTGATTTGAAATTGTGATTGTAGTTTTTGTCTAATTTTGAAATTCATAATTTTAGTTTTGGTAAGATTAATTTTAAGATTATTAGCTTTTAACCAGTCAATAATCGTAACCAGAATTGCGTTAATGTCACTTTCTATTTCTTTATTACTACCACTATTTTAAATAACTGTACTTCCGTCTGAAAATAAAGACATCTGGTGTGTAATTGCTTGAGGGATGTCATTTATATAACAAATGAATAGCAAAGGCCCTAATATAAAACCCTGCAAAACACCGTAATGGAGTACTCTAGAGTTAGACTAATATACTACTTCACTTTTTGTTTTAATATCCACTTGGCTTACCTGGGTAATTTGTTTTCTATCCTCCAAGTAGGATTGTATGAGATTGAGTACGTTACCTCCGATGCCAAATCTAGAGAGCATAGCTAGCAGCACTCTATGGTTAACATAGTCAAAAGCCCTGGTCATGTCCATGTACATTGCCATGACTGGTTTTCTATTGTCCATGTTGTAATTATTTTTTTCAAGGAAATTATACATATATGACCACGTTAATGGTTTTATTTCTCCGAAATCCCATTTGCTCTTTACAAAATATATAATTTTTTTCAAGGAAGTTATAAACACTGCTATAACTAACTTTTGTCATCTATTTTATCTAAGGGTTCGATAGTGGAAACCTTTAAGTTTTGTGGAAAAACTCCATTTTGGATAATTTTATTTATAATGTCACTTAGTATGGGCGCTATAACAGGCGCTATTGATTTAATTACCCTTGTGTCAATGTCGTCATAACCTGTACTGTTGGTGTTTTATATAATACAATAATAAACAATCTTAGCTTATTATTGTAATTATATCTTTTGGTGTGGTAGGTTGCATAAATATAGTGGTCTCCTGACCAAGAGGCTCCTATCTGAAACTTTTAAAATATATTTTCGGTATTCTCTCACATGAAGCCAAAGTCATGGTTAACTTTATGATTTTAATAATTTTCTTACGCCCAAATGAATTTAATACTTTACAATTAATCAATTAAACAACTACTTAAATATCATATTTATTTATTAGCCTTGTTATTTAAAGGATAAAGCATTTTAAAGCCCTATTACCGGTTTATCGTAATGAGTTGAACCCCCCTATTTCAGCCCGTAACATAGCTAACTTCACGTGTAACAAAATAATCGCGGAGCAATGTCAATTTCATTTTAATGTTGACAATATTGTTTTCAAGAGTACCGAATCACGTGACTGTAAAATTAACATTGGAACCGTATTGGCATTAAATTTGGAATTAAAATTACTTTGAAGAGTAAGCCCCCTGCATTAATTTCGTGTCATCCAGTAACTGGGTTGTGTGAGTCATATCCCTTTACATAAAATACTGGTATTCTACAGCATCCGGTTAAGATGAAACAGGCTAGGCAGATGCAGTGAATTGAAATATGTGATAATTACCTTTCATTGAGTGATTCGCTTTGGTGCCATTATTCGATAGTGATAGCGATGACATTGTGTGTGCTCGAAAATGCGGATCTAGGCTATGCGTAGCCATGAGAATATGCTGAATGAGTCTTTTTTGTTTTCTTTTGCCTTCTGATTTAATGTATGGAGCAAGCGCCGCGTCAAGTATTCTTTCTCCTATTGGTACAAATGTCATGTTTCCTGGGAATACAAATTCGATTAAGCTAAAGAGAAATTGGAAGCTTTAAATTAAATATAGGGTGGCACAAAAGTAATGACCTGGTTTTCTTAAAACCCGAGTGTAAAGGCCTGGCTACATGCAGCAACAGTAACTTCGTTGCGCAAACGGTTTTTGCAAAAGTTTGTGCAAAGAAAATTGTGGTACCTCCACACGACAGTAAACCGTTTACGCATTATCCAGTACGCAGTTTTAACGAACGCTACATGTTTGCTTGTGGAACTTCAGTTTGAGAAAATTTGCGGTTGTGCAAGGTTGCACAGTATACAATGTATTATTAATTAATGCACATTTTGAAAGTAGTTTGTTCAGAATCCTTTACTGAATCGATTTCTGTCATTTTTAATATAGGTAATTTTCAACCCCAAAAATAATTAAAACTACATCCGCTGTAGAGTCAAAACGCGACTGAATACGTGTCTAGATTTGTAATGTGACCACAATCAGTAAAATTAATTTAATAAATAAACAATGTTTTATACATAAAATTATAATTGGGGTGTTGGTGGTTTGCGTTAATTCCGGGACATGTTGTAAGTATAGGTACAGACGCCAGCACATCAAGCTACCCGAAACTGTCAAATTTTCCCAATCGACTTCGAACCTTATGTTTTAGCGATAAAGTTGAAAATCTATTAAAGAAATTTGACAGATTGTAGTGGCTTGATGTGCTGGCGTCCGTACAATGGAATTTGTGCAAGCAAGATTAGTCTTAAAAGCATTTGAAGTACAATTGATGATAAATATGACACATGCTCAAAACTTAAAAGTATTCGTTTGATTATTGTGTATTGTCTTGCTTTGACGTTAAATAATGCTATGCACGAAAGCGTGTTTACCTTCAGGATATACATAAAAAGCTTCCAGCGATTCGAATAGTTCTTCTCCCTCTTCTTTCGTGAACATATTATCATAGAATTTCAATAGAGATTTTAAGTCACTATTCATAGTTGCCTCTATGACCTTGAGCATGACGTGTAGCACTCCTGCCTGTTCTGTTTCAATTCCAACCATATTAATAATTATGAATTTACTTAGACTGAGTATTAAGTTAGGTACATCTTTTTTAATCAAAATTTGACATTTCATATGATTTAAGTAGGTATAAAACAAGAGCCAAAAAAAGGACAAATGATGAGGCATCTTAAAGGCACGCTTGTTCCATCGTAGACCAAAACCAATGCGTTCCATCAGGCGAGATCGAAAGACAGGCCCATTTAGGAATAATAATAAAAAGCTATGGCCCTGGATCTTCACTGGGTCGTCAGTCCACCTTGCCGGATGTATTCAGAGCAGGACCGATAGACAGGACAAGGGGTGCCCTATGGCCAGCAGTGGAGCATTCGGCTGATAAAATAATGATGGTAAGATCTTTGTATTCATAGGCAGCAGGAAGGCATAGTATCGTGAAGTCAGAGGGATAATTCTTGTAATTTTAAGAAGTTTCTTTCTCAGTTTGATCTCAGCCTCAAACTGTCAAAAATACCTCTAATTTCTCTTCATTTTGACAAGATTTCGTCATTTGTTTGTCGCCGAGGTGAGATTGCGACTAGATTTTGAACGTTTTAAATTACGAGAATTGACCTTCTGTTACTTCACTAGTTCAATGTAATAACCAACTTACCCTTTACTCGTTGAGGCGACAGGCTTTCAAACCAAGTTAATTTCCCTGCAAGTCCGCCAAGTAAATCCGCACCCAAACTTTTGAATGTTCCGTTTTCTGCATGTCTGTAGATAACGTTATTTAAAATAGTAGCAGCTCATGCTAACTATTATAATAATTATCGATTTTTAAAATCAGTGCATTTTTACGTAGGCGGTACAGTATAGATCACAGAGCATATAACACTTTAGTACACATCTCGCATTAGAAACATGAGCTTTGCATGGTGTGCGCCGAAAATAACTGAAAGTCGGCAAGTGTGCTTCAAGATTAGTCTATACAAAAGATCTTTCTAACCCCGTGGCCACAAGCTACACTGTAGAAAAAACAAATAAAAGAAGATGTTGACAGCATGCCGCGAGTCACCAAGACGCGACCTACGGAGCTAAGAACGGAAGCAAGAGACGCGTGCTCGACGCAAGTCGTATTATCCGAGGCCGTGAACGTTTATGTCTATGCACGTCTGAGCACGGAGATGCCTTGGCAGCTGCTGCTGCCTGAGCGGCACGACGATTTCGTGCTCTGAATCGCACTGCAGAATCGTACTGCTGTAAACAAACCTTTAAAACAAAATCAGATTATGCAGCTTTTACGCACGCACACCGAAACAAACACAATGCTCACGTTTCGGGTTTCATTGTACGGGCTGCTTGGATGTCCTTTATTGATGACTGTGCCCAATAAATTGGCTTCTGTGATGTTTAAAGTGTTACAAACCAAGCTGCAGAGGTTTTTGTTATACGGAGTGCGGGGTGAGACAAGGTCTGACCTCTCCCAGGCTCTTAAACCTCTACGTAGATGACCTCATACAGAGACTCAGCAGCGTGCATGTCGGATGCAGTGTTGATGAGATTAGCACAACATCAACTTACTATGCTGACGACATGTCACATGGTGTTGCTGGTGTTTTTGCGCGCCCAGTACAACAATGGTTTCAGCATGTTGTTGCGACTTCCTCAGTAGGTACTGCAGCGCGTCGGAAATGTTTGCGCAAGCTCGCACCGACGGGTTCCAAAATTAAAATCATTGTTATTATTATTTTCACTTTATATATCTCGGGACCATGGGGTTCCAGTCCTTTAGAAGGCGTACAAGGGGTCAAAGCCAACTCGCATAGGCCACGGTTACTCGTCAGTGTTCACTCCAACCGGCCAATAAAGGCAACCAGAGGTGAGAAACAAAGCTTCTCCCGGGGGACAGGTTGTGTAGGGTCACTATTACCCAAGAGCTCGCCATATGCTGCCCTGCGGGTTTATGCATCTCTCTTGGTCTGGCGCCTCTCCCTAGACCAGTTTCGGTTAAGTAAACTCTACCGGAACAGACCCAGGATTCAGGAGCGCACAAGCCCCACCACGCCGTGACATACGGCGGTGGGGTTATTATTATCTCTTTTATTTCATTATAGGTATAATATCGCACCTCCGATAAAATAGGGTTACAACTCGAATAAGTCATTTACAGGTATTTTCAGGAAAATTGAAAAACAGCGTATAAAAAAAAACATATTTTTAGTAAGCATGTATAATTTTGATCACTTAATAATAATATGTAGTTTAAGAACAATAACTGATTAACAAATCGGTGAGTTTATTTTCGCTTTTCTAAAAATCCAGGTGTTTCGAGTTGTAGCCCTATCTATTTTATCGGGGGTGCGATATGTAGATACATTTTAAAATATAAGAATATAAAAACATACGAAAATAGCAGCCACCGGAACCGGCACCGGTATCGGGAACAGGGTGCAAGCTACTGGCGGTCAGGGGTCCAGAGAGAGGCACCAGGCTATTAATCCGTTGGATGTTACTACTGTCGGCACAATGATCGCTGAGTTCACATCCCACATGTTGACAACCTCGCGAGCCAAGATACTTGATTTGTTTATCTTACTCGGCTTTCACGAGGTTCCCGTCATGCGGGACAGTTAAATAAAAAAAAGTGGGAATTAATGCGCGCCGCTCTAATCGATTCACCACCACTATATCAGGCCTATTATTGGCAACATAGTACTGTCAGTGATGATGGATCGATTACAGTACAATGTGAACTGGTTCGGGCACATACCTGTAGTACGGCACTTGCGATGCCACAGGGCTTTATTTCATAATAAATGTTCGTCATCATAACTTCGTCCATAATTGCACAGACAAACCTTCAATTTCTCCAAAGAGGTCACCGAAACGCAGCCAGGCTACGGGTGCTAGTAGATCTACATCGGGTCTATGTAGGGCCCGGAAAAAGCCTCCGTGAAGTTCCTTAATCTGCCATACCTCCATGCGATCATTAGTGCTAAGCACTACTGGCTTGCGCCAGTTCTGTTTAGCCAAGAAGAGCGGGGTAAGGCCCTTATCCACCGCGACCACATCTCGATGCACGTTGGTTATTATACCTATCACCATCAGAAACGTATAGGTCTTGCAATTTAGAAGCACGCGTGTTGTTTACTTGTGTTTGTAGTACGTGTGTTGTCATAGTACACGCCTGACCCCACGTCCTAATCCTAGCCAACTGTAATCGTTTCTATGAATTATGTACAGACGCCAGCACATCAAGCTACTACAATCTGTCAAATTTCTTTAATAGATTTTCAACTTTATCGCTAAAGCATAAGGTTCAAAGTTGATTGGGAAAATTTGACAGTTTCGGGTAGCTTGATGTGCTGGCGTCTGTACATACAAACTTGATTGATCGCGGGAGTACGTCATCTACTTGAGTTACTCTTGAATTCATTCATTTTCTGACATACAGCGCACAGCCTAAACCACTAGGTCTAGAATAGAAGCATGAAATGCTGCACTAAGGTTCCTTATACCTATAACGAAAATAAACTAAGGAAGGTGTTCACACACACACGTGAACACGTCACATCACACATACATGGACGACGAGCGGCGCGGGGACCGGGCGACGCGAGACCAGCGCGCCGACCGCACGACACTGCATCGTCCGCCACGACAGCGATCGCACCATTATTTTGGAACTTAGTTTGCTACTTTGTATACCCACGAATAAACCTTTTTACAGTCCACTCGTCTTTTAACCATCTGGGCCTATCTAGAAGGATATTACGAAATTGTTCACTTTTTTTGGGTGGGAAATTATCAAATAACTTCTCCCGCTTTGGGCGGAGCGGGGGGCCTCAGACTCACTGACTAAAACCTTCCCGTGTTCCTTCAGTTGACTGTGCCAGGGGCCACGGTATCTCTTTCGAACAACCTGCGACCCCGTCAGTTAGTGCTGAAATTGTACCCCTAAGGGAATGTTACCATTTGATATATTTCATGTTCATACCACTTTTTGTAATGTATATTTTTATTTCTTATTTTGATTATTGTTTTTATTTATATCTAATCGTATGCTGCACTGGCTGACGTCATCACGTCAATCACCGGCTGTCGCTGAAAACCAGCGCTGGGGCTCTGTCTCGTATAGGGTCTTAGCATTATGCTGAGCGTTGGCCGTTTTGCGTAGATGTGACGCATACTCTCTCCCAAATTGTTACTTTGTTTTTCTGTTGTTTGTGTTTTTTTATTTTTATGCGTCATGTTTGCCGCAAATAAACGTATTTTCTTTCTTTTCTTTCTTTCAAGGGGGTAAAAAGGAGGGGTTTCGTTCGTATTAAAAACTTCAAACTTGATACGAATATGAATTACTTTAAAAAGGAATAAGGTTAGACATTATTTGTTTTTTTTTAACTCCCCACCGGGGTACTACTACATCATTGGGGGTTTAAAATTTGTTTGGAAGAATCTTAACGCAGGGTCCGATTAATTTGAAACTTGGTTGATGATTTTGTTAAAAAACAAGAATGGCGTGTTTTAGGATTCGTAAATAATAAAGACAATTTCTAGTGATTAATAACCAAAACTACACTTTAACGGTGGTGGAGGGGTGTTCAAGATCAAATTCAAAAATATAAAATTCACGTGGACGATGTCGCGGGCGAAAAGCTTAAGTTCCTTTTATTATGAAAATGACTACTAAGGACTTATTTTTGAGAATTCATCCCCCTAATGGGGTTAAATAGAGGATGAAAGTTTGTATGGAATACGCGATATAATCGCGCGCGGTACAAAGGCATCGCTCGTTGCGCGACTTGCGGTGCCTTTGTGTCGCGCGCGTTTATAATATCGCGTGTCGCGCCTGTTTGTAGGAGCCTTTATTTACCTACGTCGTTCAACAGACGAATTTGTCAAACCAATGAAGCAATGGAAAGAATTATGGTGCTGGGTCAAGAATAAAGTCTCACTCACTGCTTCGTTAAAATCGCCATTTGATACGCCAAAGGATATGCCACAGCCTCATCCTTTGTATATATCAATTCCGTGAATCGTTCTGCGAAGGCAGTGAAATAACCGTGGCGGTTTAATACCATATTTTGCTTCAAATCTGCTATGAAGGGACTTTCCGCAACTGTTGAAAAAAAAATTGCCCAACTACAAATTATATAAAATTCAAGGCCCTGACTGACTGATATATCAACGCACAGCCTAAACCGCTGGTCCTAGAGACATGAAATTTGGAGGGTATGTTCTTTGTGAAAAGTAGGTATCCACTAAGAGGGTGAATGGGGGAGGGTAAATTTCACGCGGACGAAGTCGCGGGCAGAAGCTAGTCAGGTATAAGTAAAGAAGGCATGATATAAACTACTATTTGCTAAATACGTTGGCTTTATATATTTACTTGTTTTAGCTTTCATAATAAAAGTCAGACCAAGTCATGCGTGTCGGCATCGCACACTGAAGGTTCCGTACCACCAAAAATGTTGTATGTTTTTATTATTTATTATCATAGAGATATAGGACAGAAACATATTCAGGGAAAATTTTAACTGTATAATTGGGTAAAAGATACAACCCTATGTCAGATAGATGGCCACCGGACAGACAGTCAGACGGCGGGCGTAGGCTAAATAATAGGAACTTTAAGAAACCAGGAACCCATCCATGGCCTGACCGCGGCAAGCATAGGCTTGCCGATCTATCGATCCACATGGCAGACACGAGTTTCTTAAAATATATTACTAACCTGTACGCCAAAAATGTACAGTGAGGATTTGAGGACCAATACCGTCGGATATTGTCCTCAACTCCTCACAGTAAATTTTGGAACGCTTATATTGTGTTAGGCACTTACTGGTTGGTCGCCAGTTTGATGGAGGTGTTGAAAAAGTACTCTTCGGTTGTGGTCTTGGAAACAATGATGCAGTAGTTTTAACCGTAATCGTAACATTGCCATATTTTCCTGGTGTAGCCGTAGCGGCAGTAATTGCTGTAAGTAATGTACAATTCACATCACTGAAGAATTATTAAATTTTGAAACAAACTTGAGCGAAGACGGTTCGATTGCATTTGTGGTTTTTAGTAATTAATTCGGATTCACTCAAACTGCCATATCTATGGATGCAAAATTTTACGAGTCCTGGAGTGGAGACCGCGTATCGGCAAGCGTAATTTGAGACGCCCTCCCCCCCGGCTAGAAGTTCCGACAACCTTAAGAAAGTGGCTGGGACAAACTGGATGTGAAAGGCGGATTACAGGGTGTTGTGGCGCAGCGTGGGAGAGGCCTATGTCAGCAGTGGCCTTCAGTAGACTGCTATAGGCTGAGTTGATTGAGTGGAAATAAGACAAAATGGCATAGTTACCAACTAAAGGTGAATAGGCACTATCTATGTTAGCTCACCAACTGTGCTCCACGCATGTCCTTTGCGTTTCATAGAGGTACATACGTGAGTATACACTAGAACATTTCTTCGAGCATTTCCATGTAATGTAACGTTCTTACGAATGGTATACAATGCAGGCAAGCTCATTGCAGTTTCCAAAAGCATTTCCATGTAATGTTTAGTAACGTTCTTAAAAATGCTCGATGCTGCGTTCGACGTAACGCTCACGGCGAGTGAGCATTTATGTTACCTAGTGTGTAACATTTCTTTCTACCTTGCCATGCGTTCATTGTTGAAATGTCGGACTTACAGGTCGCGTGTGCTGCGTTTATCTTGATGAGTTATATAAAAAAAAGAAAATAGAAATAGAAGATGGTGCCAAATTATCATCCATACTATTCATACTAATACTGTTATAAATAAATAACAAAAAAAAAAAAATCGAAAGTAATTCTGTCTATCTGTATGTTACCTTTTCACGCCTAAACCACTGAACGGATTTCGATAAAATTTGGCACAGGGATAGATTGCATCTCGGGGAAGGACATAGGATAATTTATATCGACAAACCTCGCGGTCGAAGCCGCGGGCGGAAGCTAGTTTACAATAAAAGACAAACTTCTGGCGGTCTGCAAATAATATTAACTAAAAATCGCAGGTACTAAGTGGTCATTAAAAGAACTTCACTACACTATCTTCAAGTAACTCTGAAAGCTTATTGAATTCAATCGGTGCTAAAATAAGTAGCGACCTGCCCTCGGTCCGGGCACCTTACTCTCCGCGTCGTCGCCCGCGTTTGTGCCTTTGCTCGATAAAATTTTACACCAATACGCTCATTGGTTTTGAAAATCAGGGTTATGATAAAACATCGAACGTCGTGTTCGAAGTGCGATTCGATAAAATTTAAAACCGGTGAATGCTCGATGTTCTATTACAAGTAAATGCTCTAGTCTATACTCACCTTAAGAGGCCTCTTACAGTCCACTAGCGCCGCCAATCGAAAAAATGTCATAACTCGTAAATAGAATCAAAAATACAAAATATGTTCTATTATTACTGTGGAAAAGGCAATAACGTAATTGTATAACACCTTATCAACACTTGAAATATAGCTGTTTAGCTAAATCGTGCATTCAAAACATAAACGGCCGTTTTTGTTACAAATGCACGATTTAGCTAAACAGCTATATTTCAAGTGTTGACAATGTGTTATAAAATTACGTTATTGCCTTTTCTACAGTAATAATAGACCACATTTTG
The DNA here is from genome assembly GCA_963855955.1 of Luperina nickerlii. Classification (NCBI taxonomy): domain Eukaryota; kingdom Metazoa; phylum Arthropoda; class Insecta; order Lepidoptera; family Noctuidae; genus Luperina; species Luperina nickerlii. Next base: position 14,728,973 of record OY979682.1, read on the forward strand.
TATTTTTGATTCTATTTACGAGTTATGACATTTTTTCGATTGGCGGTGCTAGTGGACTGTAAAAGGCCACTTAATGGTTTAAAAACAACATTTTAAAAACGATCACAGTCTGGGTGCTTACTCTTCAATTTAATTCCGATAGTTCGACATTGGAATTGTGACGTTTCTTACTCTTGAGTTCGATGCTAGCCAAATGATTTTTAGATTGGGTGTCCATTTTGGAGAACTAAGTGAAATTGGGTTCGGGCTTTTTTTTTTTCAGGATGGGAAATCATCAAATGACTCCTCCCGCTCTGGGTGGAGCGGAAGGGAGTGTCAGACTCTTACTGACTAAAACCCACCCGTGTTCCTTCCTTCGCCCTTTATGTTCCGGGCCAGCGGTAACCCTTTCGGACAATCCCGCTGACTGGGTTCGGGCTTGGCGTGGGGTAATTGTTGACAATATTGTTTTCAAGAGTACCGAGTCACGTGACTGTAAAATTAACACTGGAATCATAGTGGCATCTCATTGGAATTAAAATTAGTTTGGAGAGTAAGCCCCCTGATCTGTCTCAATCTGTCAAAAATACCTCTAATATCCCTACATTTTTGACAAGTTTTTGAAATTGATTGTTGCTAAGATGAGCTTGCGACGTTTTTAATTACGAGAATAATTGACCGTCAGATCGTTGCATACCATATTAAAAAAAAAATACCCCTAGCAGCTTTATACGTTCTGAAATAACATTATTTTCAAAAAATTATGTGCAGTAAATAAATATACGTGCTCAATATATTAATGAATTATGCTTTGTGAAATGTGAAAATCTCAAAAATCTCTGTGAATGTGTAATCTTTGTGTGTGTGAAAAGCTTCTTTGCTGTTGCTTTAAATGTCATCATCTGGAGTTTCACTTCCGATTTTCGAACACAATTTCACTTCCAATACGCGTAGGAGGAGACAGGTAGACCACCTTCCACCTATCCCCGAAGGTGGTGTGCGAAGATAGTCGAAACCCAACAATAAGCTTAATGCTAAAGCTAAATTTTTACTGTGTCTCAAGGTGATTTAATAAATTTAAAACGTAATTCTAGTCAATATTACCTGCACCATCCATGTGATGTCCAGTTGAGTTGGCCGAGGGCCACCAAATGTCTGTAATGCCATCGTCGTAGTCTGGATGAGTCCGAAGGCGATCTTTTTGATTCCAGTTATTATCAAACTGCGACAGTACCTTCCTTTCCGATTCTATTTTGTTTTCCATATCAACCAACATTTCACTAACGTGTGTTAATGATCTTACAAGCTGATCTTTTAACGCCACATTGTTATTTCCTGTAGCTGAAAGTACAGTGGGCTTGACGGCTATCTTCATTTGATCAAGTAAAAGAAACTATTACAATAAAATTTTCGCTTGAATCTGGTATTAAAAGATATTTAAATTCTGTTTTATACCTATCTACGGGAGTATTTTTTACCCACCCACGTAGGTATCAAGAACATAACTCTTAGACTACTTTCTGTAATCGCCAACACGCATCCACAGTACCTACTCCTACTGTGAATGCGTGTTGGCCGATTTCGAAGCGTTAGTATTTTTTGTTCTTTTCTAGTTTTCCACTGGTAGACAGTTACTGTCTGCTTGACTCTTTGCTTTACGAGTACTAGTGCATATACCTACAAATCTACTTACCTCGGCTTACCGATACACTTAAAACTAAAGCAAAACTTATAAATGAAACAAACATTTCTTTTTAACTTACATTGCCAATTGAAAAATATATCAACGGGTGAAGTAAGTCTTACTGCCAATAAAATAAATTAAAATCCATAAAATATATTATTTTCAGTGCCCATTTTATTGGAGTAAAAAAATTGAAAGCTTACGTAATACCTAAGTGTTCGCGACGAAGCGTCACCAATATACATAGTTATATAGTTTAGTTTCTTATCTTTACCAACTACGATTGTATTACCTATGAACCTCGGTTAAGTGGGCCTTTGTAAGTCATAATATATAGCGTTTAGTGTATCCAGGTACTCTGGATCGAGACCTAGCCTTGGGTGTAACTTTCAAAACCTAGTTTCACAAGATAAGCCTACTTAACTCGTCGCGCGCAATGACGTATTATAATATATTATACATCATTGGTCGCGCGTCCAATTAGCAGACACAATAGAAATTTTATTGTTATCGGTACACATGGTGTACACTCGACGTGCGAAGAGTTAATTGAGTTCATGTGTTGCGGAACTGTGGTTGGCAAACAGAATGAAATATGTTTTTCCAATCAGGGTTTCAGAGGCGCTTCGTGCCCGCTAAACCCAGGTTGTAAGGTCCAAAATGTCACATTTCGACGGCCCAATAGACCGGCTTGAGGTTCCCATTAAAAAGGTGGGAATCAGTTCAGTAGTTTTTAGATAGTTTAGCCTGAAAAACAGTTTTGATGTAAAATTAACACTCTTTGCTGACTGTGATAATTTTTCAGTAGTAATAGATATATTGGTTACGACATACAGAACAGAGCAAGCAGCACCGATAATATTTTGATTATGTTCGCTCCTGTAATTTACTTGGTTATCAAAACAAGTTTACAGACGTATTGCTTACGTACCCTATCTGAAGAAGCATGGTCTTCTTTTCAACGTAAATGCATAACTGTCATCGTTTCAAATTATTGATACTTAGGCCAAAAGGAAGTTGTCCATTATGTTGGCAAGCTATGTAGCTTGCCAACATAATGGTCACAAGATAACTATAAAATAAGGTTGTAATAATAATATTGAAATTAATCACCACGTCACTGATTTAAACACCCTCATGTATTTTGACCAATTTAATATTTTCTTCTCTTACAACTTCGAGCATATCTTTCATATTTAATGTAGCTGTTATTTCTTCTCTTCAAAAACTTTATAAATATTGTTTTTTAATACCCATTCTTCATCAGTTTCGTTCGATGAAGCCCTGAGTGTTTGTTTGTTATTTATATCCCCACCTGAATTTCTAAACGACGCGAATGTCCTGTTACCAAGTCTTAACGCATTGTACAAATTATTTTTCAAGAGGTCTTCTTCATTGCTGTAGCTGGAAGCTTCTCTTATCTTACGAAGCATATAATTTTCTACGGAATCTTCAAAGTATTCAGAATGGTAGTAATCTTTTTGCAAAGATATATGAGCTCTTTGTCTTGTTTGATCGCGCTTGTTCAATTGCCCATCACGGCTTCTACGATAGTTATCAAGCTTTTGCTTATGAGACGAGTGATGATATTTATTTTTCTTGTAATTTTTATATTGTTTCTTAATTTTGTCTAACAAATAAGGAATATGTTTTAATAGAAAATGCTTAACATGTTTTTCATAGTCCATACTTCGTCTGTGTGCTGGGGACGCATGTGCCGGGGTTACAATTACAGCAGACTCGGTGGTGTTGGGTACAGTACTTGCTGCAAAGAAGAAAAAATCTAAGTAGTTAAACTGATCATAAAATATCTAAGTGGTTAAGCTGTTTTTTCATAAACATCTCAACCTGATTGATGTTCTGCGTTTGCGATAATGGTACCATAGTCTCTGTTTGCTAATTCGAAAGGACCCAACATCAGACCACAATATATTCGTTCCGACATTGCGGTACAACGTGGGAAGTTGATACAACGTTGGAAGTTGGGACCGACTGGTTATCAAGGACAGACATATTTTATTTAACGTTTTTTTTGTCAATTATTCAGAATACATTTTTTTTAAGAAATAAGAACCGCCTTAAAAAATATATATATACGAACTCAAAAGTAAAAAAAATATACATATATTATTCAATTCACAATTAAGGTGTTGCTATTGTAATAGTAAATTTAGACAAAAAAGTGTTTCAAACTATTAAAAAAACCTAATCACGAAATATTTACAATAGCAACACCCAATAAATTATTACATAAAAAATACTCAGGATAGTAAATATTTGGGATATGGCGCCAACTGTAACAATAAAAATGTAATATGTAGATATATTTATTATTATAATAATATTAAATAATTATTATTATTTGGGTTTTGTAATTGGGTCCTAAATTATGGTTTTCCAATGAAGGTGAAGGTGATAAGTAAAATGTAGTGATTAATAATTATTTTATACTCATTTCCTTATTTTTCATTTGTTTTACTTTTTGTTTGTTTCCTTTTTTATGTATTATATATTTTTCAGATTGTTTTGTTTCATTTTGCTGTGCTTTTAGTGTCTCATTTTCTTAGTTTGTTTTTATTTATATTTTCCATCACAAGCTCTTATTTATCTCAAATAGAGATAAATATGGGCTTGTGATGGAAAATCGTTGATTTTTGCGTCCAAAATATTAACGTAAATCCGTAAATAAGTTACAAAATGAGGGTGAACTGTACAAATCTGTTTACCCCCTAAAACCGTACAGGCGTGATGTTATGTTATGGGATGGTGTAAACAATACATAAACACACGATCGCAGCAATCGCGGGTCATTTGCTGTTAGTCTATCTCCGAAGATCTTCATCAGATCTTTATTTATTATACACTAAAACTTTTCCTGAAAAGTATGCATTCAAATAACGAAAACCCCATTGAAATCGGATCAGTAGTTTTTGAGAAAATCGCGGAAATACAAACATAATTATATACTTTTTTTGAAGTCGGTTATAAACAAATTTTAAATGGTACCATGTGCTAATGTGAAACACGTCAGCATTCTGTTGTGTGCATTACATTTTCCGCGCTGCAGCCTAAGCGTTTTCCAGAAATTAATTTCGCTCATTTGAGATTATGGTTTGGAGATAAGTCTTCTCACACTTTGTGTAGAATTATACTGAATGAATCTTTTATCATACCATCTTCTCTCTTGTAAGGATCTAACACCGCTTGTAACATCAAATTGCTCACGTCTGCAGCAGTTTTTTCCCCTAAAATAATAAAGTGATTAAGTTAAAGGGAAATTAATAACTATAATAGTAAAATGTTCTGTGGTTGAATATGCATTCATATGTGTGTAATCATATTCATAATTCACATTTTTGAGGGGCTGGTGGCTGAATAACATCTGCAGTAATATATGTACATCTGTATAAACACAACACGTTGCCAGCTCCTTCAATAACCTTCTACAAATTTGTTCATAAAATTTATTTTCCGATACGATTATTATTATTATTAGGTATATATATGTCGGAAATACGTCATTCGTTTGACTCGAGGTCGAGGAGAGCGAGCAGCGAAGTGCAGCGGGGGACTTGACCATTGGACATCGTACGGACAACACGTGTTCAGTAACTGTCTCGCGTTCCGTATCTGGATGTTACGTGTACCTACCTACAGTGTATAATTTGCCAGTGTGATTACATTGTTCGTGAAATTATAATCTGATATGAACTGCAAACGGTTTTTCTATTGCGCAATAACCAACACATACCCACTGTACGCCCACAGAAGTTAAATAAGGCTGATAATAACGACACACATTATACCATCTCCGTATATATTATATTATTATATTGCATATTATTATTATACTTTATGCTTGAGACATAAGAGAAGAACGACAGAATTAGCTACGTAAATAATGCATGCGGAAGTTATTACTACAAATGTTACTCACTCATGTCAATCGAAAATAAAATATACATATATGCGAAAGAATGCATATGTATGTGCAAAAGGGATGGATGGTAATAGTTTGTTTGTTTCTACTTCGCTTTGTTGCCGAAAACTGAAAAAATTAGTATGCTCGGCACATTGACCTACACCATTTTAGCAAAATCGACAATGATAAACAACCCAGACTCTGGGCAATACGATACCTTGGTAAGACTTGGCAATAATTATTGTCGATTTTGCTTTGACGCCGTCTGCTTTAAAAAATATGAGTGAAAAGTGGTTTTTGTTGGCACCGTTAGGGAAATTCATGTTTAGTAAACTGACTACCAATTTTAATTGGCCGCATATTCAAAATTTGGCAGTTCAATGAAATATCTAAAACACAGGTTGCATTGCAAATTGACGTAGTGTTTCAATTTGTTAAACGATTATTAAATTTATTAGTAGTGTTTCAATTTGTTAAACGATTAATTTCCTTATCTGTACAAAATATAGCTCTGACGTTTACGAACTTAATAATATATTAAGTGAGTATACCATAAGGATAATCATTAAAAGCTTCCAGCGCTTCGAATAGTTTATCTCCGTCTGCTTCGGTGAAATGTTTACCATAGTTATCAATCATATTTCTGTACTGTGGCGTCAAAACTGCGTCTTTCTTCTTAAGTACGAAGTAGAACCTCAATGCCTGTGCTGTAACAATCAATTTGAAGTATTTTATTTTGTAGATATTTAAATAAATATGTACTTGGAATAAGTTAATTTTTTGCAGACCTTCAGACATTGTTTATTCTTGTCAATTTCTAATAAATATCCCTATTCCCGTGACCTTCACTCCGTCATCAGTGCACTTTGACGGATCCATGCAGTTGTGGCAATGCTTGGGGGAGCCCTATGTCAACCAGTAGAGCATTCGGCTGATACGGGTGGGTTTTAGTCAGTAAAAGTCTGATACATCCTCCCGCTCCGCCCAGAGCGGGAGAAGTTATTTGATCATTTCCCACTCAAAAAAAAAAAAACGGGTAAGAGCGAGTAGGACTCGCGAGTCAAGATAACGAGGTCAGACAGTCAACAGTAGAGATACCGCCACCGCCCGATAAACAACGGCAATAAACGGAAGCGATTAGATAAATGAATTGTGGTGACAACTATCCTGTCCCCACCACTGTATTAACTGATAAGACTTAGTATATAAACTAACCTGAATATAGTTTAAGGACATTATTGTATTGACTCTACAACATACCACTGTATTACTAACACGTTTTGAGAATAAAATTAGTTTTATCTCTATCACGAGTCTCAGTCTTTTAATTCGCGCAACGAGGGTTCCGTATTGTGAAACGTGAAATGTTTTAAAATTTTCATCAGCGAGGCCTATAATCTTCAGAGAATTTTAACACTACGGTGTAGAATATTGTAGTTTTAGATCAGCGCCATCTCTTGACCCTTAGTGGAGCTAATGTAATTTTTGTTGATTTCTGAAAAAGTGTGCATAAGAGACATCGTTTTATTTTTCCTGTAAACTTTACATAAACTTCTACCACATAGAATAATTTCAGATTTTTCTCTATGTAAACTTCGGAGATAAGGTGAGCGTATTTTTTTTACATTTTTCATCAAAAGTCGAGAACTATTCGGCCTACAAAAAAAAGACAAAATGATTGAGAATGTGCAAACACCGTTCTTTCATATGATACCCCATATGCCCTAGTAGCCCCGCTTCGAATTTTTAAGAACACCTGTCAGTCCCTGTTGCAAAAAAATTATATACTTTTATTTTCTTTCTTATTTGCAAAATAGTAAGGCAAACGTCACCTAAGACTATTCTAAATTTCAAATTGATAGCATAAGTCGTTCTTGAGATATCAAGCTGTGACAGACGGACAGACAGGCAGACTGAGTCTCACCATAAGGGTTCCTTTTTACCATTTTGGTACGGAACCCTAAAAAGGTAAGGTTACTTCTCAAGTTCAGTAAGTAGATATAATACAAAATAAAGATCCAACTCACCCTTTAAAGTAGAAGGCGGTATGGTGCTCAACATTGGTATAAACGATTTCAATAAATGAAGTAAATCTGCACCTATACTTTTGGGTGTACCTTTGTCTAGTTCTCTGTAACATAATATTACCTACGTTTAAATAATGGCAGGTCATGATACCTGTCTACTTAAATATTAAAATACTCGTAATTTGTCCTATTATTGAATTGTAAAATCGCGGCGGGGCTAATACAGGCGGCACTTTCAATAGAAGCCAAATGTACGTGTCACCGTTTACTCGTATTATGACACAAATGACGTATGGAAACTGATGATCTTGAGTGGCGGTCGCGGCAAAGTTGTACTGCCGGCTTTGTATGTACTCCGGCAACAAACTCTAGCAGCACAGCTGTCTGTTCAGCTAGAAATAAACTCTGTGAGGATAAAGGCTCCTTCAAACAAGCGCGACACGACACGCGACACAAAGGCACCGCAAGTCGCGCAACGAGCGGTGCCTTTGTGTCGCGCGCGATTCGCGTCGCGCGTCGCGCCTATTTGTAGGAGCCTTAACCGTGCCTTAGCCGTGAAACAGTTAATATTATTATTCAGTCTGGTTGGAAACACACTGGTCCTGCTCCATAGGATAATCTAGGAGTCTAGACAAACACTATCTCACACACTTGTAAAAATATTCCAAAAATCATCAACTTTTACAATATTTGTAAATATGTGAGCACCATGTATCTATCACATAATTGATTTGCCTGCCATTGCTTGATTTTAAATTATTTTTACCTTTTATGTCAAAGTCAAAGTCAAAGCATTTATTTCAAATAGGCACATTAAAGGCACTTTTGAACGTCAAAAATTACATAGTCGCCCATTCCAAAAGGTAGTTTTCGTATGGAGAAGAATGGGCAAGAAACTCCACCGTTACTCTTTTAAAATGTTTTACAATATTTTGTATACATTAATTATATAATAATAATATGTGAAGACGATGCACCTAAAATAAAATTACTATACCACAATAGGTAAAAGAATTAAAAATAAAACCATGACATATAAATTAATTATCTGATAGATACATGGTGCTCACATATTTACAAACATGGTAAAAGTAAACGATTTTCATTTAAATAAAATAAAATAAAAATTGCAAGTAATAAGTCAGGGTGTGTTAAGTAGTTACAGAATGTAAATCAATTAAAATTAAAAAAAAGAATAAATTTACAATTAAATTAGCAACCCGATTGATTTTGTCAAGACTCTAGATTGTCCTATGGAGCAGGACCAGCATGTTTTCAAGCGTTCTTATCTTGGATATAATCTTCTAATTTATAGTATGCTTGTTTACAAAGTGTACGTTTCATGTGAGTTTTAAAGATGGATTCAATGTCAGCAGCTCGACCCCATAGTAAAATGCCGTACGACATAATGCTGTGAAAGTAGCTGAAAGTAGACTAAACGCGCGGTTACTACATCAGTTAACTGTCTTATCTTTCTAACAGCATAAGCGGCCGAGCTAAGCCGCCCCGCAAGAGATGTTATGTGAGGTCCCCATTGCAATTTGTCGTCTACCGTGATTCCCAGAAAAACAGTTTGATCAACAAATTCCAGTTTTTCTCCATTCAATATGATGTCATATTCACTACTTCTAACATTAGGTAATTTAAATCTAATGCATTTGTTTTCATTTAGTACCAAATTATTTTCATTTAGTAATGGTTTTATTTTCATTTAGTACCAAATTATTTACCGTAAACCAATCTTGGACCTGAAGAATAGAGTTATTCACGTCGTCAAGATTTTGTGCCCGTCTGTCTATCTTAAAGATCAATGAGGTGTCATCTGCAAATAACACCATCTTCGGTTGATTTTGAAGTAATTGGGGTAAATCATTAATGTAAACTAAGAAGAGGAATGGACCCAATATCGAACCTTGTGGAACGCCCATTGCTATTTCAGACTCTAATGAGTTTACGCCGTTTACTTGAACTTTAAGCTTTCTATCTTTTAGGTATGACTTTAGTAAATCAAGAGCTAAATTCCTAATCCCATAATGCTCAAGTTTCAGCAGAAGTGTCTCATGGTTTACGCAATCGAATGCTTTAGAGAGGTCGCAAAAGATTCCAATGGCATCTTGTGCTTCTTCCCAGGCGTTAAAAATGTTCTTTATTAGGTTGACACCGGCGTCAGTGGTACAACGCCGTTTGGTGAAACCGTACTGGTGTTCATGAAAGATGGAATTTTTATTAAAATGGCGTAACATTTGATTGAGCATCAACTTTTCAAACACCTTACTGAGAACCGGCAGAATTGAGACAGGCCTAAAATTGTTTGGGGTCTTTACTATCACCGGATTTGAACAAAGGAACTACTGTACTGTGTTTCATGAGATCTGGAAAGACTCCTTGGTCTGCACTGATGTTAAAAAAAGAAAGAAAGCTAAATAGGGCGCAATCGTTTCGATGATAGATCTACAAACTTTTACAGACATTCCCCAGAGATCTTTTGTTGATTTAATTTTAAGATCTTTAAAAGCTTTTATAACAGCCTGGGGGTTTGTATGTTGAAACCCAAACTCCGAAGGGCATGCCTCAACATTCTTTCTAAGTAAGTCTGCAGAAAGCGCGGGTGAGGAATTTAAAGCTTCAGTAGTTTTAATGGGAATATTAGCAAAACAATTTTCAAATTCCTGAGCAATTTCTATATCTGAATTGATGGGGCCACGAGCAGTCTCTAAATTAAATTCAGTATTACGCTGTTTTTTCCTACCTGTTTCATTGTTTATTATTTGCCAGGTAGTTTTTAATTTTTATCATCGGCTGATTTTATTTTATTGCTAATATAAAGAGCTTTAGCTGTTTTGCATACACTTTTGAAAGTCTTAGAATATGTTGCAACATACTGATGAAAGCTTGTGTTATTCATATGTTGCTTCAGGCCATAAAGTTCAAAAAGGTTTTCCCTGCTTTTACGAATACCTGGAGTCGCCCAATCACTAAATAAAAACTTTGCGTAAATACTTTTAGTCTTTAGTGGGAAAGTGTCATTAAATTGCGTGTTTAATAGTGAAAAGAACTCGGCCTAGAACTCATTTGGGTCACATACATTATTAAAACTCTGAACACATAATTTACTGGCCAAAGAATTATTTAATTTTTCTAAATTTTTACATGTGTAAAGGCATGTGGGAGCAAAATGTCATTATTTGTCCACTGTGATCAGATGGCAACTTATTTACAATTTGTTTGTGTAAATAATCACAGTTACAGAAAATATTATCTATACAAGTGGCAGTGGAAGCTGTTACTCGGATGGGTTCAATAAAAACATTTGACAAATCAAATGACCCAAAAAGACTTAGTAATCTGATAGTATTCGAGTTATTTTCTAATAAATTAATATTAAAATCGCCACATATTATTATTGACTTACTACTAGCAGAAAGTTTCTTTAGCACACCTTCCATTACAGAATCAAACAAAGCTAGATTCTGGTAACTTGGAGGTCTGTATACGCATACTACATGCTTATCGAGCTCAACACAGGACAATTCAATAGTGTGTTGATGGGCTTTTAACCAATGTTCTGTTAAACAAATGACATCAAACTTGGTATTTTCTAAAAACAATTCTATTTCCAGTAATTTAGAAGAGCAACCTTGGATATTTTGGTTAAATAATTTTAAAATATGTTGCCCTCCCTTTAGTTTTTTATTATTCTGAGTAATATTGCCAGAATATACCTTTATATTATTGTCTAATCGTAATTGGTTATTTGAAGGGGTAACTTCTGTTATCTTACTAACTAGTTTAAAGAGTTATCCGGAGTGACCTCCACAACTGCGACTGAAGTGTCTAGTGAGTCCGTATGAGTTCCAGCAGGAAGAGAATACCCTATCTGACTGGTAGTGGCCTCCAATGATGTTGGTATTATAGGTGGACCCTCCTTCGTACAACATGATGATTCATAATTATTTATCACTATGTTGTAAGTATAACTAGACAACACAGACTCGTCCCTAATACTACAATTTGTTATATTAGCTATAACCCCATTAATATTATATGCTATCAAAATAGCAATCATATGTCTACATTTCCAAGACAGAGATAAAGTTCTCTGAGTTAATTTAAAACCACTAACAAACTTATTAGTGTCAAAAAACAATAATTTGTCACTATGATAACTTGGCAGCATGTGAATAGTTTTATTCAATTTGTATATTTATTTATTTTCATCTTCTGATAGAGTATCAGAGTAAGCTAAAGCACACAACATTACCTTACCTATGTTTAACTTTAATAAGGTGTTCACACCATCCACTATGTCCTTTTTGGTAATACCAGTACTTTTACCTAGTAGCAAAACCATTGTAGAATATTTGTCTAGATTTGTGTTTGCAATTCTTTTAATCATTTGTTTAAAACTTATATTATGATAACTATGATTGGTAAAACCATGGCTAAGGTAATTGAGTAATATATTTCCAAAGCCTGAACCTAATTCGTCACTAAAAAAAAAAGATTTTTTATTCTGTGTACTAAAACAGGACTCTGCTGGAAGAGACAACACCGGTGGAGACAAGTCACTCTGAGGTTGAGGAGGTGGTGGTTGGCTAGCACAGCTGCATAAGAGATTATTAGTCAGAGACTCATAACTCTCAGCATTGCACTTCACCAATTCCAGTAGTTCCCCAGCCTCAAACAATCGCTCACTTAGTTGTTGTTGTGAAGTCTCATATTTCTCAAAAATATCCTTCAGCAATTGCTCCTTGTGTAGTATATCATTATATAGGAGCTTTGTATCAATGTCATACTTTTCCCTACATTCATCTAACTCAACAGTACAACTATTTAAACTTTTAGAAAGGATAACACGTTCCTTTCTAAGGGAAATATTTAATTTTAAATATTTTTGTTTTTTAATTGCTCTCTGTGACCGTTTAATTAGTTTCTTAATTTTAATATATTTTTTAAATTTATTGTGACTCATTACAATTGGACACAATGGTATGGTATCATCACCAGTCAAATCTATTGTTACAGCTGGCTGACACATTGAATTTGTCTTACTACCTACCAGTTGATAAAATAGGTTATTGGTGTTAGCAACCTGTTCACTGACCTTGACAGACTCTGAGAGAGATAGGGCCTTATGGGCATCACATAATTGCTGTTTAAGTTCTGAAATATGGTTCAAAGCCAGTTCGTGGGTGTCACTACACTCTTGAAACGGTTATGGTAATTTTATTCTAGGTGCATCGTCTTCACATATAAAATTATATAAAGAATGTATACAAAATATTACTCCGTCACTACCTTGAAATATCATCAGAAAGTTACTTAGGCTGAACATGGTAAGAGATAGTTTCACTCACTTGATCGCCTCAGACTTCATTATATTTATCACAGGCATTGTTTCTCTTGGGATCTTTGTCCCCATCAGTCGCATGAATCTTGTCAAGGAAGCAGTGAAATAATTGTTATTATATTCTTTGATGGTCTTTTTTAAATCTTGTATAAATGGAGTTTGCGTTGTGAACGCTGTGGTCAGTTCCGTAGTTTCTGTGTGCCAAAAAATTTCAATTATACGTTTATTTTATAGGCATTTTTTAGTCGACTTGATCAGTATGTACGCCTGGTAAACTATTAGGGTAGACCGAGGCGAATTGGATCAATTTTTTTTTGAGAATATGCAAATCATGCTACAGAATATATATGAAACTTTTATTGACAAAATAGTAACCAGTAACAATCTGGCTACAAAATAAACATTTTAAAACTGAAATTGGTCATTAATTTTTCAAAATATTAACTAAAAACTTGACAACCAGAAATATCCGAATCGCCCCAATTCTCGGGGCGAATAGGATCGTACATAAAATATATAAAAAAATTAAAAATTTCTTAACAATTAGCTTTGGAATCATTACTAACATTTAAATTATGAATAATAAGATCAATATTAATTTGTAGCACATAAATCACATGTGTACACGGGCCTTTTTCCCTCCCATTTCAGCACATTTTTCGTGGCACCATTTTTGGCATGCTTGACTTTATTTGTAGCTTCTTTCATTTTTCCTTGGGACCAGCCTCCCGCATTACTCTTTCTTTTGTACGTGCGAACCATCTACAAGGAAATAATACCGCATTATTAACTTCAAATATAAAATAAATCATTTTAAAAAGTGATCATATTCGCCCCCGTTGACGTGATCCGAATAACCCCATATTAAAGACTTTTGAAATAAATATTTTATATATTAACCTATAATATTTTTCTTAAAATCTAAAATGTTTTCTAAAATATACCCCTTTCCAATTAATATAAGACATATAATTTAAAACTTTGACAACAATCCTTAGAAATACATAAAGAAATAGTAAATACCTACCTTAGATGCGCACCAAAATTGTAACACACACAAACACCCGACGTGCTGGCGCGCAGCGCTGACGGTGATGTACAAGTCGAATAGACCCAATGCCTACGGCGGGAGGTGCGGGGCGGGTAAGGGTCATAAGGCGCCAGTCGCTTGCGCTCCGTGTCAACTCGTTATTTAAAATATTGCCGAATTTCTTATTTTGATCCGATTCACCCACTGATCCGATTCGCCTCGGTCTACCCTACGAAGTTTGTAATATGTACGTTTCTTGAGTGAGAAAATAGTCGTACCTGTAAGGATTTCGAAAGTAGTTGCATCCGTCTGAGTCCACTCAGAAACGTTAATACTTGACAGTGGGCCTGGAAACATTAATAATGTTCTTTATTACATAAGAAAGTGGTTACAAATTGTGTGAAGTCCCTGACACTGTGCTAGGTGGTGAACCTGTGTTACAAGAGCCAGTGCCTTCTCCCAGGCGGAAATACTATTAGAAACTTATATGCAATAAGACCAACAAAAAAAAAATGACTAAAGCAATTTAAATCAATGTAATGGGTGAATATCCCAGCAGCAAATTTTACGCGTCCACGTTGAGAATCGAGGTGTTAAATGATAGGATGTTTCTTATTTTTTTTATAGTAAGCTACGTAACTTGTTTCAATTAGGGCCACATTTTTTTTTATAACTGTGTATTTAAATAAATAGGGAAAAAATAAATCGCCTTAAAATTCAAGTTAGGTGGCTTGTCCCAGCTCCATTTTTTGATATAATTGCATTCACCAAAGCAACAATTTGCTGTACAATAAAAAATAAATAAATTCGTTAGCATATGCTTAAGACACATTATCTAAAAACAGGGTAGTCGATCAAAGTTTGTCCAAGTAAAAATCAAAATTTTGGTGGCACTTTTTCAACATACTATAAAATGAAGCTTCGTGTTCGTGCGTGTGCGATCAATCACATTTTATTATTTCACATCTCTCAGTTGTGCACTTGCGCGTAACAGGTGTGTGATTAGTGCTATGACTTTCCGCCAAAAACGTAAGTATCATCTTGGGTGGCACGGGGGACAAAAATTGTTCAATTTTTGGTGGATCGATTTGCTCTTAATTTTAAAGTGTTTTAATAGTAAGCTACACATTATAGATAGTGATTTGGGTTACGCATAAATCAGTGATATTAATTTAATTGTAACTAAAAGCCCCTATTTTTAGAGATTTTTTTTATATCTGGTTTCAATTTTGGTGGCTCAATTTTGGTGGTTTTGGTGGCGTTTTCACGCCACCGGTCCTTATTTTTCACGTAAACTGAAGAAAAAATTTCGCGACCAAAATTGAAAAAATATTCAGTTTGTTGATATTGACCCTTAACATTGTGTAAGACATCTGAAATCATTAAATGTTCAATACAAATATTGTTTGTTATTTTTGTATTAAGATACAAATTTCGCCACCAAAATTGAAAAAATATTCAGTTTGTTGATATTGACCCTAATACAAAATAATAATAATAAACCCGCAGGGCAGCATATGGCGAGCTGTTGGGCAGTAGCGACCCCACGGACCCTATCTCCTGGGAGACGTCTTGTTCCTCACCTCTGGCTTGCCTTTATTGGCCGGCTGGAGTGAACAATGACGAGGAACAGAGCTCCCACCTCATTCTTGCCTTTATTGGCAGACTTGAGTGGAGATTCGCAAGAGCAAACGTGCTCGGAGGAAGGAAGTATTCCAGTAAGATGCTGGTAGGGATCTTGACCGTACTTCCGGGATTGTCCTGATAGCCGTGGAATACCTCTCCACTCCTCATAAGCACCTCAGGACATGTTGCCCCCTTGTTGCTACGTCACTATGTGCTAGCGACCGTTTCCGGGGGCCTATTATTGAGTGTGCAAGTCACCCTCTGCCATTTTATCCGTGTATATGTCGCAGGTTTTTCATAAAATTAGGTTTTTGATGCAAAACCGGAAGATGACACATTTTAAACTCAATTTTATCATAAACCTGTAACAATCAGATTTTTGATCAAAAACCTGAACTAGTTTGGGTTTATGATAAAGTTCTAGTCAAAATCACGGGTTTGCTTGGTTTTATGACAAATAAATCTATTTAAATGAAACAAATAAAACAATCCATCATCATTTGCAACTTAGTAGAAAGAAAACTTTTCACCTTTTTTGATGTTTTTAATACCTGTATTGTGTCTTTTGTTGCACTAAATAAACGTTTTATCTATCTATCTATCTTTGGGCACGGTAGTGTCGTTGGGCAAGCGCAGAACGACACTGAACAGATTCACTCATTTACGGTAATTGACAGAGGTCATTTAATATATTTGAAATAGTGTGGGTCCCAAAATAATTCCTTGAGGTACACCGTAGCTGATAAACTCTTCGTCACTAAAAACGGAGTAATTTTAACACACTGGCTACGCCCTCTGAAGTAGTCGTTGTAAATATTTAGGGCCACACCACGTTTTCCTGAATGTTCCATTTTGGCCACAAGTCTGGGAACAGA
The DNA here is from genome assembly GCA_963855955.1 of Luperina nickerlii. Classification (NCBI taxonomy): domain Eukaryota; kingdom Metazoa; phylum Arthropoda; class Insecta; order Lepidoptera; family Noctuidae; genus Luperina; species Luperina nickerlii. The sequence continues at coordinate 14,745,466 of OY979682.1, forward strand.
AACTGAATAAAAGCCCTTTATTAAATCTAAGAAGACACCATAGTATTTAAGGCGAGTGTCTAGTTTGTCAATCAGGGTGTTGGTGAAATCAGAGACCGCATCTTCTGTGGAGATACCCGAACGAAACCCGTACTGGTTGTTTGCTTATTTATTATTTTTAATTATTTTTTTAATAAGAATTTTGTCAGGTTAGTGTTGAGTGTAGTGTTGGATTCGTTCAAGCATTATAAACAAAGAGCTAAGGTAAACGCAGCTATCAACGACCTATCGAAAATCTGTAGTTATTACCGACCTATAAAATTAATTCGAAATCTTTACGTTTCCAGAACTATTCTAGCTATAGGAGGCAAGGTTACACACGCGTTTATTCCTTGAGCATCGTATACTTTTACATTAGTGTAAGTAGCTGTGCAAAAAAGAGATAAAATACGTCGGTTACTGCGGGGCAGCGTGGACGCTGAACGTTTCGTACTGTTCCCTTGTTCCTTCAAGTAAGTACGTGACTTTTCTATCTAAGACATTTATAGAAACAATAGTGACGTCTATACTTTATCTTATATTACTAAATGTATTCATTTAAGTGTCAACTCTTGATTTCTTACGTCATTTTATTAATAAAAAGTAATTTGAAACGATAAAACTTTAAATTAAAATGGGATGGTGTTAGCTTCATCAGTTTTAGTCGTGGCAGCTATCAACAACCCATAAGTCGGCAATGGCAGCAACGTAACTTTTCGTTTTATTTTTCTTTTATGTTATTATATCACACTAACACAAGTATTTTTATGGAGTAGTTTCAATCTAAGCTATCAGTCTTTATAAAAATCTATTAGCGACTAAACTTTTTTGTCTAGTTTTTACTTTTTAGCGTTGTCAATTTATCCAAAGTTATGATATTTTTCGAAGATCGATATTGAATAGTTACAGTAATAAATTATTGTTTTTGTGTTTAAAACAGTGTGCATTTGTTCATATTTTTTGTGACATTAATCAATTATAATCTATTTTATAGTCCTAAGGTCAATTAAATTAAAATAACCATTTTTTTATGAGTCGGTAATACAATTTATGTTTATACTTACATACTTTATTACCGACCCATGAGGGTCGGCAATAGCAACTATAAGAAGCTATTACCGATCGTATATAGATTATTTAGTTTCTCACCTACTTTTATGAGATAATAGGTACCTATTAATAAATGCTACTTCTTGGCTAAAGCAACATAAAACATACAATTATATTTTTTTCCAGAAGTATGGAGCCAAAAAAGCGGCGAAAAGTATATAGTGAAACACAACTCGCTGAAGCAATAAAGCAATTAATGAATATTATAATTTTCAAAAAATGATTATGATATCAATAGCATAAGGAAATATCCTAGAGTTTGAAATCCTTAAATTAAAAAATATATGTGTATTAAAAGTATTATGCTGATTAATTTAAAGTTTATAATTATTTAGTTCATAGGTTCATACTAAGAAGTACCTACTAATTTGTTTTATTAAAAATAATGATAATAAAAAAATACGAATAAGTATTTGCATTTTTATTTTGTTTTATTTGTTTAAGATCGGTAATCATCATCATCACTAGCTTATATACATTCCATTGCTGGAATAAGGCCTCCTCTTATACACGATCGGGAATAGCTGCATAAAAATCGTTAATAGCTTCACAGCCGTTTTTATGGGTCAATAATTGCAACAATCGACTGAGTCACATTTTAAATTATTTTTTACAAGATAATCCTTTATTTAAATGTATTTGATTCAGTAAATACATTTTTTATACATAACACTAGCATATAAAATGAAAATATAAATCTTTAGAGGAACCAGTATACTAAAAAAATATGGTTGATTTTAAAATTGCCTTAGGGGGGTCGTTAATACCTGCGTTTACCTTAAGCACTGGAACTGGTCGGTAATTGGACATGTCGTAAATTCATTGTGGAAAGAGAAAGTAAACTGTTGTGTTCAAATCAAACTATAATTTACAAACAAATTAATCACACTAGGTAATCACACACTGTAGTGTGACTGTAGGTACACGACACAACTAGATACGGAACGCTAGACAGTTTTTGAGCTCATGTTGTCTTTTGCACGAAACAATTGCGGCGATAAGTCCTCTCTTTGAAGAGTAGCTAGAGAGGCGCCACGGCATCCTCACCTTCCGCCTGACGCAGGTCCTCACCGAACCACCAGTCTTTCTAGATACTATCAATTCTTCCTCTATTTGGAAAAAGCGGCGTTTAGCATTGCATATCGCATGATTACACCTATTCCTTGCAGCTTTAAATATTGTCCAGTTCTCATCAGTAGATAGGATCCCTTTCAAATGTACGAAACGCGCGGTTTCTACGTCGCATTGCCATCTGTGTTCCTCTTGTCATCAATGGTGCAAGTGAGTGTTTTAACTTCACTTTTTTGACGGGAGCATAGATGACAAAATGGATGACAACACAACATCATAGAACACTTTGCCGTCAGCGTAAATGGCTACATTAAATAAATTTTTGGCTACTTTAATTTTGGGTAGGTACAAAATGTTCGAAACCTGAATGATGTCCTTTGTTGCACATTAAAAAAAAAAATACATTTATTAACTTATTTTAGGATCCTCCTATGCTCATGGCCCTCTCGGACCGGGGGCCCCCTTGAATGGGGGCCCGTGGCATTTTATCCCAATCAAGGGATCAGTCAGGAGTCAATGAAGTGCGCATTTATACAGACGGCTCAAAAACACAAAACGGTTCAGGTGCTGGCGTATACTCCCTTGACCTCAATATTAACTTTCACATTCCACTAGGCCCACACAATTCGAGGTTTCAATGCGAATGTGTTGCGTTAACGCAAGCTGCAACAGCAGTAAAGCGCTTAGGCATCCGGAACTACGGCATTAAATTCCTATCCGACAGCCTATCTGTACTCAAAGCTTTAGGAAGCAAATAAGCCAACAACAAGCTAATTTTTGAGTGCCATAGATCACACCCAGCTAGAGCTCTGGAGAGTTTATCGACGTCCAATCGTATTACTCTTCAGTGGAGCAAAGGGCACAGTGAATCCCTGGGCAATGATGCTGCAGATGAACTTGCGAAGAGAGGCTCTGATATGAGGGTGCTAGGCCCGTAACCACTTCTCCCATTGCCTTTCTCACAATTTCGTGCGTGGATTCGCCAAAGATCGACCGAACACCGTAACAACAGATGGTCATGGGCAACAGACTGTAGACAGTCAAAATTGGCTTTACCAATAATACACCCGCGATTAACCAAAAAACTTCTCAGCCTGAGTAGAAATAACCTTAGAATAATAATGGTACGATTACGGGCCACAACCTCCTTAACAAACATCTTTTCAACATAGGCGCCACGGACAGACCCCTTTGAAGGGGTTGCCTTGATGCCGAGGAATCAGCCGCCCATGTCATCCTGGAAGGCGAGGCCGTGGCTTCTCAACGTGTAGAAATCCTCGGAACAATGAGGTCGCTCCGCGAAGCCTGTGAAGCTCCCAGGAAGCTTCTGTGCTTTTGGGCGGAGCTAGGCTGGCTCTGTTAGCCAGAATTCCCACGCACAATGGACCAAATGGAAGTCTAAGTGCGGAAAAGGGAGTCCCTTAATTATCATCACTATCATCGTGACTCTAATTAATTGCTCTCGAGTGTAGTTGTATCAGTCTGAGTCCACTCAGAAATACAGTGGGACTGGAACCATTGTGGGAAGAGAAATGATAACTGTTGGTGTGGCGGGCGAGGTTTGAGTGTCATCAAGTCGGGGACTGCTGGCAGCGGCGTCTAGCTGAATTACAAGTAATATATGTGATGATGTGAGCATCAAATGAAGGGGCCCGTCAGGGCCGAAGCCTGCCGGGTCAGCGGGATTGTCCGAAAGGGTTACCTCTGGCCCGGAACATAAAGGGCTAAGGAAGGAACACGGGTGGGTTTTAGTCAATAAGAGTCTGACACTCCCTTCCGCTCCACCCAGAGCGGGAGGGGACATTTGATGATATCCCATCCGCAAAAAAAAAAATGCCGTCGGCTCGTTTGCCATATTTGAATCTTGTTTTGACCTGAATGCTGTACTATTGACTATTTGCGTAGGTACCTACTGTGAATTAACACAATTGTTGTCTTCCCGCTCTAACAACTTTACCTACCCCGTGGTTATATGAACTACACATTCAAGCGACACGCGTTTTGCGACAGCGACTGCAAATAAAAAAAAATGATAAGTAAAAGTCGGTAAGAGTACGCCCTGAGTTACTGCAACGCGACCTGCGGAGCTGCGCGGCGACGTACGAAAACTGGTGATGCGCGCGCCTAGTGCCTAGGCTGTCGCTTGATGCAAGTCGCATCGCTCGCGGCCGTGCACGAGACCTTATGGGTAGTTTAGTTAGTTTGTCGAAATAATGAAAACGTCTGACTTGGTCTACCTTCAGTCGGAGCTACTGGGTTTTCCGATTTCCATGAAATGTCTGTAGCTTGGTCGTAGTCAATTCTGCCAGCTGCAGGATGCTTGCGATTCAAATCGTAATTGATCTTCGACAACATCTTCCTCTCATGTTCTATTTTGCTTTCGATATTAACCAAAATATCCTTTAGGTGCGTTAATGACTGTGTAAGCTTATCTTTTAACGTCACGTTTTTATTATCTGTAGCTGAAAGTAAGGCTTGATAAGTAGGTAGATAAAATTAACTGGGTATTTTCATTTATTATTTACTAGCCTCTGCCTGCGAATTGGTCCGCGTGAAATTTATTATTTCCCCGACCTACCTACCCTGTCACATCACATCGCCTACCCGCGCCATCACTTCGTTTTCCTTTAGCGTTCTTTCTGACCTTTATTCTTTATCTCGGCTCCTAGCATGATGTTCAATTGCCTATACCGCGCCTAATCCTTGCTCAAGAATAGAACTGTCGAATACAAAAAGAATTTTTCAATTCCAACTTGCAGTTCCAGAGATTGCCGCGTTCAAACAAACTCTTCAGCCTTATTATTAGTATAATATAGATTAATGAACTGTTTCCAAAGGGTCCTTAATAAAAAATATGTTTCATAGACATTTAATCATGTTACATAAAAGGGAGATTATAGATAATTGTGCCTTAGGTAGGTACGAGCAAGACAAAACACAAAACGTAGTGTGTGTCATGTGCTGAAATCGTCGACTCGCGTTTTTGTTATGTGATTATCAATGCTAATGCATTATCCCCTTCATTATTTGTTCTATAATTGACATAAAATATACTTACTTCGGCCGATCGATAGTATTAAAACGAAAATAAAACTTACAAATAAAACAAACATCATTTAAAACTTACATTGCCAATGTACAAATATCGACCAATGTGTCAATAAAATAAATTGAAATCGATAAAATTTATTGTAGTCGTTGATAATATACCTAATAACCTATACATTCAACTATTGTATCCTGCAATTTTTCATGAGTTTCAATAGATGTATTCATAGGAATTACCCTTGCTTTGTTTTAGGTATTTAAATAAGTAAGCACTTACCAGCTTGATGCTGTGTAAACATACGTAGGTATTCTAAGGGTACGTTATAACAATAAATGTAAGAAAAGACCATTGACCAACTAAACATATTTATTTAATTTTCACTTCACATACATGACCGGTTATTACAAAATAGCTTGTAATATTGTATGACAACCAATATTTTCTTAAGTCCTTTTTTATTATTGGTCTGTATCAAGTCCAATGAAGGCAGTAGCGTTTTTAAGATATGTGTTGCAAATATTCTTTTTATTAAAATGTTCTAGTAGTGTGGGGTCTAAGTATGTGTTGACGATGGCCGCACACTGCAGATCTATGGGTGCATGTACCAGCGGTGCGCTTAGTTGGTGGACGACGACCGGGCGCTGCGAGTGTGCCTGCAGCGCGAGTGGTGCTGGCGCAGGGCGCGCGGATGCGGCGCGCAGCAACACCAGCTGAGAGCGCAGCGCGTGCACTCGCGGCACGTAGCCACGCGCACGCTCCACACGCCTCAGCGAAGTTTCAATAAGCGCACGCGTGTATTGCGAAGAATGCGGCACGCGACCCAATAGAGTCCGCACACACGCGTCTACCTTCTGCGACCATGTGCTCGCAGTCTGCAGTGCATTATCAAGACCCGTAGTGTCTCCTCCTGCCATCAACGTAAACATGTGACGAGCTACGCCATCTTGCAGTTGCTCTTCTGTCTCAAATTCAGCGAGGTGGTCTTCTAAGTGTACGTCGAACTCGTCCGGTGCAAAACCAACACAATAAATTGTGCCAGTCATACCTATAAAAATATATTTTACGTTACAATTGTGTTTAGAAAAGTACATGATCACGTGTACTCTGAACATAAAATTATTGTCTTACCACGACTTTCCAAGATAGCTGCGATTTCTAAAGCTACGTAAATTCCGCTTTCATATCCTAAGAGATAGAAATGTTTCTTCAGCCCCGCTCTCTTCAGGAACACCTGAATAAAAAAAACACCGTGAGTAAGTTTGCGGCCGTAGGGACGAGATCTCGAGTAACCATCGCGAAATAGATTGTAAACGTAAAGAAGTTTGTGATGAAACCAGTGACTACCGCACTCTTAGGCTAAGTAGGTATGACAAGCATTGTAAAATAATTCCATACCACTGCTAATCTCTCAGCTGTTTCTTGTATTGTTTCGTTTGGATTGTCAAGTCCTAACTGCAATACCAGCGCGGACAGCTTGAGGCGCTCGCACAGAATGCGGAACCTCTCGTAGTGACCCTCCATTCCAGGCACGATACACAGGTATGTTAGGTCCGCATCAAATTCATCGGCTCTCTGTAACAATCCAATCAGAAGACATTATTTTATTTTACAAACCACTTTTTTAATGTAAATCCTAACCACAGTACTGACAATAAAATCAGAGCACAAATAGGTTGGTCGTTGTGGTATAAAAAACCGGCCAAGTGTGTATTGGACCAAGCACGATGAAGGGTTCCGTAGTTGGGAAGAGTTTATGCCAAAGAGAAACTTTGTAGTTGAAAAAACATGTTCTCCCATACATTCCAACTGCAAATGTAAGATTGTACGCACAATATTGAGAGATTTTCCATGTTATTTTAATATTATAGTCGTCTTATAGGTTTTCCTGGAACCTATAAGACGACTATATTATTAAAAGGTTTTCCTGGAACCTATAAGTATATAACGATTTTCTGCATTTTTTACAAAATTTTAGGCTCAGTAGTTTCGGGGATGTATTCATTGATGTCAGTGACTGATATCAGTAATTTTAAGTGTGCTAAATTTCAACTGTATCGGTCTACCAGATTCAGAGCAAATTGACTGTGACGGTCAGAAGAGTAGAGATTCCGTTTTTCATTCGGACATACGGAACCCTCAGCATATCTCACTACTGTTACCTAACCGAAAAACACTATTGTGACAGACAAAAGAAATCGTAGCATAAATAACATTTGGTAGGGACCATAAATGCGAACTTAATCAACGTCATCTGTCTTTTCTCAAATACGTTGGGGTCAACTTCGAAATGAGAACTTCATATAAAACAAAAACTCGTTAGTACCATAACTGCATTGTTAACGAGCGTCGGCAAAGACACGAAGTCAGTGGTAGCAGTCAGTTCATCGGAGTCTGCGAAGGTGAAGAATGTAGACAAGCCCATAATATCCTGGAAATCTGTTTTGAAGATAGACCTTTCCATTTGTTGTATCCTTAAACAAATAAAACGTTTTTTAATTAAACTAAGTCACAATATGACTCCATAAAATAAATAATGGTTATTAAGGCGACTACATGACCTAAAGCGCAGTCTTTGTCGGACTGCATAGAAAAGAAAGAGAAGCGCGATAACACAACGCTGGTAATTTATTGCAAAATATTAAGCAATTATCTATTTACAAAAAATCTATTGTATGGACTAAAAAATTAAAACACTAGTGCTTTAGTAATTGTAGAATAATCTGACAAAAAAACATAATGATTGTATGCCTATTAGTATAGTTTTTATTGTAAAAAGAAAGTTTTTAGAGGTATCTTCACGATTTTTTTCTATCGTATCAAATTAATTGTATTATGTTTTCAACACACTATCTACCTAGCTCCTGAAGAATATCATATATTTTTCTGATTTTGTTTACTGTAGTCGATCATACACATTTATTGTTTCTAAAACTTGCATTTTTTGCGTTTAGGTCCTGTAAGCCCCTTAAGTAATAACCCATTTTGTTCGGCGACTTCAGATAAAAAATAAAATTCGGCGGCTAGGAATCAATTACAGTACCCGGCGATAAATATTGCACATCGACCTTTGGAAAGAGACAATCGGCTAATTTCGGCTTCGTAGAGCGTTATCTCTGTCGCACGAAATAAAAACAGTCCGGTATCTATTAGGAGCTGTTAAAACAATTATGATTTGCTTCTTTTGATAATTATTTTTATTCTTTGTATAAAATGGTTTTGTGTAAAAAGATCGATGTGCAATATTCATCGCCGGGTACTGTACATATTATTTTAATGGTGGCATTTAAAAGTTTCTACCAGAAACATTTATTTGTATCGACAACTCTATAATGAATATACTGCCGCGCCATTTTGAAAATGGCGGCCACGCATGACACCTATATACTCGTAAATCGATAGCTGACATCAATGCACACAGAAAACATCAAAAGACCAAACCCCGTCAAATGTCACGTTTCAGAGATATTACCGTCCAAAGTTGATCACATGACTCAATCATCAACTTTGAAAGTTAATGGTGCCGATTCTGTTGTTCACAAACTAAACTAAAAATTTTAATGCATCTTGTTCTTTCTATTTCGTTAAGAAAAGGAAAGAAGATAAATTTTAGAGCGCCTGACGTAAATTGACGTAATTTTAGTAGCAAGTTTATAATCACGTCTAAACTTGTATGGAGTAGTGTCAGGCGCTGATTAATTTGACAGGGCTATACTAAAATTTTTTTCTGTCCTTTTCTTAATGAAATAGAAAGAAAAAGATGCACTGAACTTAAATTTAGTTTAGCTTGTGAACACGGGAATCGGCACCAATATCTCGGAAACGTGGCACTTTACGGGGTTTAGTCTTAGAATCCAAAATGGCGCGACAATAAGTATGCTAGGCTCCATAAAAAAATTATCAAGCCACTTTGAAAGTGGCGCGAGTGACAGAGAAGGTGAACTTGGTATTTATGGGCATGTGATGAAAACGGATGAAACAATTTTTTTAATCGAGTGTAGTGTTACACTGTGACTAAGAGAATGATGGTTCTACATGTTTATAATATCTAGGGGAGGAGGAATACCAAAGAGTAAATGAATGGTAAAAGAAGAGAGAAAGAGTGGCAAAGTGAGTGAACGATAAAGCAATAGATAGGTGATAGAGAAGAAGAAAAACATAGTACGGCCAAACGAATACCGATAATGTCTGAGACTCTACTTACGCGTCAATAGTAATCAAGGGTATTTCTGACTCTTCAAACACAAGATTATAATTAATTCTTAAGAAGTTATAAATAAGTGGAATATTATGGTTTTCTACTCCCAATTCTGCCAAAGTAGTATTCTTGTCCGTATCTGCCTTTATGGTTACATCTGTAAAATAGCGAATACGATATCTAGTTTACTTAGCGAAACTTCACAGATTTGATGGGTATTGATATTCATCATATTAAACATATCACAATCAGCTGGAGTTATAAGAAATAATTTGTCAAACTAATTTAATTGACGTCATTACCAGCAATTGCAATTATTTTCTGCAGCAGCGAGGTTTGTTGAGCAGGCGCCGTTCTTGCGAGAACTACGTTGTGAGCGCTTCGCAGCGCCTTCTCCGTCACCTCTACTGCGCCACGGTACCATGCACCAATGTTACACGACGTCTGCGATCAAAAAGTGATCATTAAGAGCATAAAATGATTAAGCTTCTAAAAATCTGAAAGACATTTGAGTTATTGGGACATATATGTAATTATATTCAAGTAATATTGTTATAATCAAAAGTACGTATTAAAATATTTTTGCTAACAGTACACATTCTTATGGACCTACGTCGGGCCGTAAGACATTTGATGGGTAGTAAGTGATACCAGTCAGCAGGAGTCCTTATTTTTCACTCGAGCGTCTAGTGTAGCTGACAGAGTAAACTTACATGACTCAGTTCCGGCAATGACAATATTGTTGCGGGTAAATTGTCCTGTAACCGACGAAGACACACTTCCTTCCCAATTGTATTGTCACCAGTGTTCAGTACTGCGAAATATCTGTCAAACAAAACAACAATCTCAGATTCGATTCGGAAAAAAAAACACAAATGGTTGGAAAAGAATCGGCGTAAAGTAAACGGAGTCCAATTTTTTTTATTAGAAATATCTGTTAGTATAAATACTAGTCAATCACACTAATCTTATAAAGGCAAACGTTTGTGTGTGTGTGTGTTTATATGTTTGTTACTTCTTCACGCTCAAACGACTGGATCAATTTTGATAAAGTATGGACTTCCATACTTTATTAAAATTGATCGAGTCGTTTGAGCGTGAAGAAGTGCCAGCTACCTAGCTGACACCCTGGATTAACATATAGGCTACTTTTTGTCCCGATATTCCCACGGGATAGAAACTTACGCGGGTGAAGTTGTATAATAAACTATAAAATTATCTGCCAAGTGCGAGGGTTTACTGCAAGGTCACCACCATGTCATAAAGGCCCAAAATGTGAAGTAATCTTGTCATGAGATGAGAAAGTGTGAACACATGTTTATAGATCACTTACTTAACATTCGTACACAATTTCCTTGACACCAAATCCAAAGTGTTCAGTAGAGTTTCGCCGATATCCTGCTGCTTGTCGCCCACAGTCACATACACTCCTTCGATAGGACCAAACCGACTTGCATTATTTAACAGTGCATTGACGTCTTTTTCTTCTGATAAGTCATCAGAAAATACCACAACTTCGACACCCAATTGCTGCCATGTTCTAAAGAAACGATACAAATAATAATAATAATAATAATATTTTTAATAATAACAACAAAATAATAACTGACCCTATTCTTGAGAATGGTCAAGTCACATTGTACTGGGATCGATCTATGATCACTGACAGGACTATTGTAGCTAATGAGCCCGATGTTATTATGGTGACAGATCGAAAACAGCGCCGTTCCAAAATTGTTGATACCACTATCCCTCTTGTCGAGTACCTGATACCTCGAGGAAGCCGAGAATGATGAACAAATCTAAATTATTTACCGTATTTTTATTTGCAGGTAGCTCATGGATTGCCTCTTGAAATGTACACAAAGCTTCCTAGCACCTCGTTCCACAAGTCTGTCACCTAACTGTAGTCCAAAGGATTCATCATTGCAGAGTATCAGATGGGTACGATCAGCCTTGCAAATCAACCTATAAAATAATTCTACGAATTAATACACCATTAAAAATAAATTCTTGAAACAAAAACAACTGCATTATTATGTGATCCTGGTCAGTTCAAATATTCTTTATAAGCCCAAAAGTCAGGTGTTACTAAGCTACTTTCAAAAGCTTCCTTGGGCTGATATAAATGTGGGTTTTTAGCAATACCTGGGCTGAACCTCCAGTGTAGAGTCTTGAATCCTCAGCAGCACCCTGCCGCGGTGCCTGCTGGCCGCGAGCAGTCGGAAGGCGCGCGCGGCGTCGTGCGGCGCGTACGACACGCGCGACAGAGGACGCACGTAGCCGCGACTAATACCCTCGCTCAACATCGCTTGCAAAGCCTGCGACATACAAAATTAACAATATAATATAATTTTTTGGTTTTGGAACAGTAATATTTTATTCAACTTTATTCGAACAACCCACGTTACTATTTGGAAATCTATGAAAATTCAAAAATCACCTGTTAGATACATAAATATTTATCATGTGTGTTGTATTTTAAAGTTGCACACTTATTAAAAGTTCTGTTTTTACACCCCCCAGGGAGGATGCGAATTATTTTGATTTCCTGTACAGCAATTCAATGTAAGGTGCTCGTAATGTTCGTGAAATTAGTTTCATAGCTATGGGTTATATGATAATATGATTTGTTTTTTTGCTCCTGAACCCCATTGTAACTTAATTCCAAAAGAAAAATCTAGGTCAGTGGGTACCTAGTTCAGGAACATATAAGAGACTTACTCTAGCACAGTCAATATTTTTCGGATCAAATATCGAAGAAATATCAACAGTGACGTAGTCTCGCTCCAGAGTGAGGCTGTACATCCCATAAGTGAAATTATCTTGATTGTGCAACTGCGAAACATCGAAAAAGGTCCCGTAGCCTTTTGTACAATTAACTGACGTCTGAAAAAGACAAGAGGTCAGTTTTTTTACATTAATACATACATTTCAAATTAATATATAAACAACATTAAAACGGTAACCATACCTTCTTCAGGTCTTCTCCAAGGCAGCTAATAATTACGCTACAACCCTCTCCGTTTGTAGCACTTAGAACCATATCTGCAAAAGTGTGATCCCGAGAATTTCCGATGTGCTCAGCTGAAAAAAAGAAAACGGTGACAATTCATTTCTATGTTTACAAAAAATTATGTTCATCTCAAACTGCCTTAGTGAAAATGAAAATCATCAAAATACCTTTTAATCCTGGGAATAATTTACGTAAGAAATGTTTCTTCCGCATGTCACTAACAGTTGTGAATACTTCGTAGCCGAGAGTAAGGGCTATTGATATTACAGCTTGGCCCAAAGCGCCAGCCCCTCCATGGACTAACACAGAGCAATCACGATGCAATATCTTGCAATTTAAGATTACCTTAAAATAAACAGGATTTAATGTGAGTTTGATATTAACACACCGAAAAAAATAATTTCTTACTACACCACATTAAAGCGATTTCGTTAAGAATTACTGATTTTTTACAGTAAGAAGAAATGTTTGTAAAACAGTAAATGACAAAAAGTAACTTTTAATGATTGAACATAATTATCCACTATTTACTGAAAAAAACAACAAAAAAAGGAAACCCACCATTACTGTAATGTAAGTAAATTTCAATGGTTTGAACGATATCACCAAATGAATAAAACAGTTAATTTTGTGACCTTTTAGCTACTTAAAACGTTAAAGTTTATTGTCATGACGGTAACATTTTGCCTCAAGCTTTAACTGTTTTCGGATCAGTAAAAAATACTGTTTTGAACGTTAGGCTCATATGGAACTGTTTACTTGTTTAGCAGTTCAAATCAATGTTTTTTCATTTTTATTTACTGCTTATTTCTTTCAGTGCGGTAATTTTTTTACGTGCGCTTCATAATTAATGTGGATGCCAACCAAGTGCGGATGTTACCCTGTACTACGTTTGCAAATCTGTAGTAAAAGTGAGATGGTAGAATCAGTTTGGTAGTAAATAGTGAAATGATTGTTGAAGTATCTTGTGTGTAAACTCACGAGACAGTAGAGTGCGTGTACGTAGGCGAGCGGCACGGTGGCGGCGTCCTCCAGGGTCCAGTGCGCCGGCACCGGCCACAGCAACTCCGGCTGCGCGCGCACCACGCTGCCGACCGCACCACTTCGCACCAGCCCCATGACGCGCTCGCCGCTGCATGGCGAAATAGGTTGGTTCAGATTTTTGTAAACTTGTAATTGTTTACACTCTACTCTGTCCACTAGGTTATCCGTTTTTTGACAGATGGAACTAGTGATTGCAGGAACGTAACATTTGGATTATTTACACTTTAATTCGTATGTAGTATCGATATCGATTTATTATTATTATTAAATACAATATTTATTTGGTTGTTTAATTTTACCTGGCAAATAATAAATAATGAAACAGCTAGGAAAAAACAGCGTAATACTGAATTTAATTTAGAGACTGCACATGACCCCATCAATTCAGATATAGAAATTGCCCAGGAATTCTAATATTTTTTTTTTGCTAATATTCCCATTAAAACTACTTAGGAAATTCCTCACCCGCGCTTTCTGCTGACCTACTTAGAAAGAATGTTGAGGCATGCCCTTCGGAGTTTGGGTTTCAACATACAAACCCCCAGACTGTTGTAAAAGCTTTTAGAGATCTTAAAATTAAATCAAAAGAAGATCTCTGTGGAATGTCAGTAAAAGTTTGTAGATCTATCATCGAAACGATTGCGCCCTATTTAGCTTTCATATTTAACATCAGTGTAGACCAAGGAGTCTTTCCGGATCTCATGAAACACAGTAAAGTAGTTCCGTTGTTCAAATCCGGTGATAGTAAAGAACCCAACAATTATAGGCCTGTCTCAATTCTGCCGGTTCTCAGTAAGGTGTTTGAAAAGTTGATGCCCAAGTAACATTTTAAACTGTATAAAAGCTGTATTATGGACTATTTGTTTACTGCAGGCTGTTAAACGTGCTGTATAAAGACTGTATAGCAAGCTATACAGCCCTTGTAACTCTGAAATGGGCCCCAAAATTATACAGCTTTAAGTGTAGATTTAGCTGTATAACAGCTGCATAATAGCTGTACTATTTGGCTGGCTAAGATACTATTTAGATACTTTTATACAGCTTCCATTCTCTAATTTTCTTTTTTATTCTTTTATACAGACTCAGGCTTGTGAAAATCTTAATAAAAGAATAAATATATTATAATTGTGTTCGTGGTTGAATTCATTCTCCATTTTATTTACTATGTGCCATATCTGAAGATAAGTGAAAAAATATTTAATAACCAAGTGGTAAGTAGGTACTCTTTCCTGTTTATCGTTGTTGTTATGCTTGCGACTGATATTTTTATGTGAGTATGTATACTAGTTTTAAGCTCAAAACTCACGCCCCTTCGAAATAAGGAATATACATACATTTTTTCTGTAACAACAAATATGTGATCAAATCTGAAAACAGTTTTGAGAGTAACCCGGACTGTTCTATTGATAGTAAACGTAATTGTGTGTACTATACAGTTAAAATCTTTTGTAATTTTGTACTGAAATTTCAAAAACAAACAAAAAAATATCTCGTAAAATTGCAATGCAATTTATAAATTATTATAAAATGGCGTTCTTAGTTTATACAGCTCTTGCTCTTCTAGTACCCCTTAATACAGCTTTTTGCATAACAGAGTCGTTATTTAAGAACGTATCTCAGCCTAAAGAGTAACATTGTCTGTACATTAGTATTTAAGTACTGTAGAAGCTGCCTTAAATTCTTATTCATATTCATTAATACAGTTAATTAGGGTTCAGTTGAAAATATAGAAAACCTCATTATGATCCAAGGCCCGTAAGGCGGTGAGCAAGGAATCGGATAATAATTTACCAAATAGTAGTTACTGATAGCGAAAAGAAACAATGTATTGTTTTTATTTATAGAGATGTATTGTATCTAATTTAAATACTGAAGCAAACACTACAGAGTGCAACAGTTTAATGTATTTTTATTTTATATATATTTGTATCTTAACTCTTGTTCACTTAACAAATTGGCAACTGATCAAAATTATGACTCCGTGTTGTTATTAGTTGTATCCAATAAATAGACTGATTTTAGGTTATATTAGTTTCAAAATAATCGATAAGCTGGATAATTGTGTATGCCAACACTATAATAATAACTTTAATCTTCTAAAACACGAAAAACTGTAAAAAGGGAAAAATGTACGCCAATCGCATAAGGCTTTAAAAAGGAGTAAATCTAAACTCTTCTACATGAGACAGAATTGAATTAAACTATTATAAAGGGAACTGCTTGCTAAGAGTATCCTAGATTTCCGTTGTACAGCTATTATCAAGCTTAACTTGAAGGCTGAACAATAGAGTAATTTTACACCAATATTCAGGCTATAACAATATTTAATGCTCTTGTGCAGAAGTAGGTTATATAAAAGTATAATTTGAGAGCAGTATACAGTTATTGTCTTATAAAGTTGCTGAACGCAGTTTTTTACGCCGCGGTCTGTATTTTAGCATTTTCCAATGCTATTTAAAAGCTAAAGGTAAAAATTTTGGCTCTATACAGCCGTTAATCAGCTATACTGTATACAGTTGTACAGTTATACTAAAGTACAGTCCTATACATATTTTTACACTCTTGTACATCATTTATTAAGCTTATAGCTGGTAATGCGCTGGTAAATATAATATTTTTCCGCTTAAATGTTACTTGGGTGCTCAATCAAATGTTACGCCACTTTAATAAAAATTCCATCTTTCATGAACAACAGTACGGTTTCACCAAAGGGCGTTGTACCACTGACGCCGGTGTCAACCTAATGAAGAACATTTTTAACGCCTGGGAGGAAAACACAAGATGCCATTGGAATCTTTTGCAACCTCTCTAAGACGTTCGTTCGATTGCGTAAACCATGGGACACTTCTGCTGAAACTTGAGCACTATGGGATTAGGAATTTAGCTCTTGACTTAGTAAAGTCATACCTAAAAAATAGAAAGCTTAAAGTTAAAGTAAACGGCGTAAACTCATTAGGGTCTGAAATAGCAATGGGCGTTCCTTAAGGTTCGATATTGGGTCCATTCCTCTTTTTAGTTTACATTAATGATTTACCCCAATTACTTCAAAATCAACCGAAGATGGTGTTATTTACAGATGACACCTCATTGATCTTTAAGATAGACAGACGGGCACAAAACCTTGACGACGTGAATAACTCTATTCTTCAGGTCCAAGATTGGTTTACGGTAAATAATTTGGTACTAAATGAAAAGAAAACCAAATGCATTACATTTAAATTACCAAATGTTAGAAGTAGTGAATGTGACATCATACTGAATGGAGCAAAACTGGAATTTGTTGATCAAACTGTTTTTCTGGGAATCACGCTAGACGACAAATTACAATGGGGACCTCACATAACATCTCTTGCGGGGCGGCTTAGCTCGGCCGCTTATGCTGTTAGAAAGATAAGACAGTTAACTGATGTAGAAACCGCGCGTTTAGTCTATTTCAGCTACTTTCACAGCATTATGTCGTACAGCATTTTACTATGGGGTCGAGCTGCTGACAGTGAATCCATCTTTAAAACTCACATGAAACGTACACTTTGTAAACAAGCATACTATAAATTAGAAGATTATATCCAAGATAAGAACGCTTGAAAACATGCTGGTCCTGCTCCATAGGACAATCTAGAGTCTTGACAAAATCAATCGGGTTGCTAATTTAATTGTAAATTTATTCTTTTTTTTAATTTTAATTGATTTACATTCTGTAACTACTTAACACACCCTGACTTATTACTTGCAATTTTTATTTTATTTTATTTAAATGAAAATCGTTTACTTTTACCATGTTTGTAAATATGTGAGCACCATGTATCTATCAGATAATTAATTTATATGTCATGGTTTTATTTTTAATTCTTTTACCTATTGTGGTATAGTAATTTTATTTTAGGTGCATCGTCTTCACATATTATTATTATATAATTAATGTATACAAAATATTGTAAAACATTTTAAAAGAGTAACGGTGGAGTTTCTTGGCCATTCTTCTCCATACGAAAACTACCTTTTGGAATGGGCGACTAAAATCAATTCTATTTGTTGTAATTTCTGACGTTCAAAAGTGCCTTTTATGTGCCTATTTGAAATAAATGCTTTGACTTTGACTTTGACTTTTATATTGCTACTCATACAGTCGTTTTTATCCGACTGCTGCACGCTGCTTCCAGGTGAAACGGGGCGAAGCACGATCAAGATTGTTTAATGTGGAAGCTGGAGTACTAAGCGATCAGTTCTTGACCCAGTGTTATATAACATATTTACGTATCAGCATTAGGACTTATAAAACAAAGCGCCTTAGTGGTCTGACCAAATTGAAACTAAACATCAGGACCGATAAAATATTTAAATGTGTAAATAAATAAATCAAACGAGTCCTTACTTCGAAACATTTTAAGGTACTGACCTGTTTGTGATTCCACTAAATTCCATTCCAAAGCTATTTTTAATGTTTTTTTTATGTGATAAGGAGCCGGTGGCCTTTTTGACGTCATCATAACTTATACCAGCATAATGAACCTGGTGATATTCAAAGATTATATAAGTTTGTGTTTTGATAATAATGTAAATTAATGTTAAAATAAAGTACTAATTATTGTGATCATAAATTGGGATAATAAGAGGGGCCCGTGGTTTAATAATAACGTCCGTACTGGTCGATATCAGGTTAATCTATGCTTGCCGCGATTGGTCTGTGGATAGGTGACCATCTTTACATACCGAGCCTTGGAAAGCACGTTAAGCTGTTGGTCCCGGCTGTCATTCATGGATCTTTGACAGTCGTTACGGGTAGTCAGAAGCCCGAAAGTCTGTTAACCAGTCTTACCAGGGGGTATCTTATTACCCAGTAACTGGGTTGTGGAGGTTTAGATAGGCAGTTGCTCCATGTAAAATACTGATACTCAGGCTACATCCGGTTAGACTGGAAGCCGACCCCAACATAGTTGGGAAAAGGCTAGGCAGTTGATGATGAAATTGGGATTAAAACATTTCCAAAGTGATTAAAATAAATTCAGGTATACCTTCACTGAGACTCCAGATCCGGATGCCTCAGGCGCTTCTGCCCACGTGAGCGAATACAATTCGCCAAACTGGCTACATTGTAAGGATACGTTGTTGCTCATTGATGCAGAGTCTTCTAATGGTACATAAAACTCTCCTCCCCACTTACTCTGATGAATAAATGAGAATTATTTTACATTCAATATGAAATTATTTTAATAATAACGGGTGGCGCAAAAGTAATATCATAATATGAATGTGCCTTAATTTTTGCAGATGGCGCCAAATGTTACTGCGCTTAGACATTTGTGTTGTAGACTTATGTCGAATTAGTTGTCAACAAGCCATGGAGCGATAAACACCTCCAGAACATGGAATTATTGTTACTGCTTATTTGACAAATTTTCAATCTGTTTTTTCCTCGTCGTCGTGTTCCATGTGCTCGAACATTTAAGCGTTTGACCAAGCGCCTCGTGCTATTGGGTCTACTACAGATCTAGCAAGAAGAGGCCAATTTGGAGCCAGATATTTTGCGAGCAACAATTTCAAATGCCGTAAAACGATGAATAACGTGAAACGAGCACAATTGTGCATCGACTCGAGAGGTGGCCATTTGAGCGATATTATTTTTACCAATTTAATGTCAAACTTTTCATGAAAACAGAATCCATTTTTTTTTTCATTTCTAACAAAATGGCAGCCAATTCAAATTATGACATTACTTTTGCGCCACCCTGTATTATGTATTTCGATACAAACAGATCCACTTACATTGTCCACTACGTTGAACGCCAGGTCAATATCTGGCATCTCGTCGACGTAAAAACTATCGTTGCTTTCTTTAGCGACCATGATTAGATGGATCTTGTTACGATTAGCTTCACTACGCCAGCTACTTACAAGTTCCTTAAGACCTGGCAGTGCAGGGTAAGGTGCAATAACTAGGAGCCGATGGCCCAAAGACAGGTTATTGCGCGTTGTACTGAGGAGTAGGATATCAGAGTTGCTTCGAACTGTCACAGTTGTTGTAGGTACGGTCGCAGACGGACCCCACCGGACCAGCTGCAGTTGTGACTGCTGTTTGTTGCCATTGCTAACAATGGAGTGAACGGAAATCACACGGTAAAGTGACGACGGGCGCGAACGACCACCACAAGCGTAGTCTTCCTCGCTCGCCACAAACTGGTCTCTCTGTAGAAAGCGATGCAGCAGCTGGCACATCTGTTGTATGGCCAAATTAGTTCAATTATAATGTAACACATAGAATACAAATTGTAAGTAAAATATTTCAAACGTTATCTACTTACGTTATCGTCAGTGGATAGGTTTTGAACCAGCACCAGATCAGCACTTTTTAAGAAGTTGTTTTGTTTCTTCAACGCCGATTCGCGGTTAACTTCTTCGTATTTAACATTTATTCCAAAAATGTTTCTAATAGCATTATTAATTTCCGAGAAAATGGATCCTTTTCCAGGCTGATTAACTAATCCAACAACATTCAAGTTTGTTTTGTTCATATTTTCCGCTACAGTTTGTAGGAAAACTTGAAGTGAGGAGGACACCTGCATGAGTTTAAAAATTATCCTGTATTTTTATTATCTGTCTTATTTGTTTTGCACATTACTTATAATTGGAAGGTGTACTTACATCTATGTCCGATTGGAAATAAGGAACAAACGTTAAAGTCTTTAACGCCATGTTTCTGTTACTCACAGGAGGCATATTTTCTAATTTAACATTTCTTATTGTAACACCTCCACAACTGGAAAAAAAGAACACAGATATATGATTTAATTTACTGACAAACAAACAGAGTATCTCAGGCGGTAATAATATTAGAAAGTAAATAATGTTGACCTGGTAACGTCAGAATGTTCTAATATTTCTGCTTTCAATAGAACTTTGTAATCCGACACGAAAGAATTTTCTACAACATCTTTATGATATTTAACGTTGATCTTCATACTACTTATGTGTGAGACTAGTGATACTCCATCGTGTGGTTGGCGCAGCATGTTCAGCTGCAGCAAGCCGTCGATGAACGTGACCCAGTTGTCGCGCCACACCAGCAAAGCTTCGCTCAGAGATTTATTAGCACCCTCAATGCTAAGGAACTCCCCGCTGAAATAAATTACATCGATCATCATTAAAGGGACACATTATGCTAGCTCACTCATACTATTTCATAATTTCTTTCCTTCCTTAAAACTTACCTGTACGAGTAATCCCTATCTCTAAATAAATGGTAAATATCTTCAGCAGTGAGGTCTATGCTCACTTTAGTTTCAGGTATTAGTTTCAATTTTCGTTTCGTCTCTTGAACATAATCAAATTTGTTTATAAAGCCTGTTGCGACTTTGGAGTCTTCATTCAGGATCTGAATTAAAATATTAAGTAAGCTATGAAGTAAATATTCCTAATATAAGGTAAGTATTACATTGGGCTAGCTTTTGGTTAAATTAGGTCGGGACGCACTGCAACCCAACGCATTGCAAAAACCATCACTATCGTACATTTTCTATTGACCAACGCACACTACAGGCCGCTACCGCAATATTTTGTATGAAAATGCGTCGCGCTGCGGACTGTTGAGACTGTAATGTGAGCTTGGTTAAGAAGAATCGAATCCGAAATGATCTGAGAACATAGAGAACTATGGTCGTCCACCTGGCCTAAAGGATAGTAAGCTGATATGACAATAGACCGGCAAAACTAACTGTCAAACTGATGGCTGTTAGTATAAACATGCTCTAGTGTGAAGATCTTCAATTGGTAAACATAGTATGGGACTTTTATTAACGGAAATCTCAGTACCTCAAAACACCCATTTCCTCTATGGAATGTGACGTTAAGACGAATCTGACGTTGATCGTGTATTATCGGTTGCGCATACAGATGCAGGTCCCTGAACTCCACAGACATTTGTTTCTTCGGGAATCCCATCGTCATTGCATAGGTGTCCCACACCAGAGCTAGTGTGGCGGCAAACGGGTATACGTTGTGTCCTAAAGATGGAGATCGTTGGTATTATTCAATAAATAAGCGCCTTTTATCTAAGTATGATTTATTAAGTAGAGTGAACGAGAACTCATCGTTGAGGCGACTTGCTAAACACTAGTAGGTAATGATCAGCGCATGGTTTAATTATATCTGCTTCGCATAAAATATAATAAATATTTTATTTAAAATTTTGGTAGCTGATAGCGGAGTCTAACTTTGTGCTTGGTTTAAAATAGTTTCAAAGTTCATATTAGGTCTAGGAATTAAAGCAGCACACGAATAGGGTGTTTATGTTACCTCTCATAGAGTGGCCTTGCAAGTAAGCGTGTTCTGTATCTTGCACAGAGGTGCTATAGTCGAGGGAGGCAGCTGCTGTTCTATTGGCTTCTCGATACACTGGCAATGGCCTAAAACAGAAAAAAGTAATACTCAAAATATGAAAATAAAAGCTTGACATAGTTACTTTATAATTTTTTTCGAAAATGTGCGAAGAGTAATAAAAGAAAGTGCTTACCATTTTTCACCATGAGCCCATTGGACTAGATGCGACAATAATGGCGTTCCCGTAGAAACTGGTAACTCAACATTCGGATAGAGAACATGAACTTTAGGATTGTAACC
The DNA here is from genome assembly GCA_963855955.1 of Luperina nickerlii. NCBI lineage: Eukaryota > Metazoa > Arthropoda > Insecta > Lepidoptera > Noctuidae > Luperina > Luperina nickerlii. The sequence goes on from OY979682.1 coordinate 14,767,582, forward strand.
TTCCATAAACAACCTGAAAGTAATGGGTGTTTTGAAATAACACAAATATTCATAACACGCCCGTTTTCTTCGAAGGGGCAGAGGTGTATAGTACGCGTTAGCGAAGGTTTTGAGTTGGTAAAACGATCCTCCACGCGAGCAAAGCCGCGGGTAAAATCTAGTTATTGTATGAATCAGTGATATTAAAATTCTATTTTAACTGCGATTATCACTTTACTTACTTGCCGATACCCTCAAGCAGCAAGAATGTATTATCCGCATGCTTCCTCCTGGTCAGTGCGATGTTTTTGCAGTTGCTAGGTAAGGATCGCTTGAGGATGGCCTGCAGCAGTCCGTGCGGCGCCACCTCTACCAGCACAGCGTCATTAGGTATCAGCTTCGAAGTCTCCTCGAACAACACTGCGCTCTGTGAAAATAATTTTTAAGAATTTTTTCTAGACTCTTCGTAGGTGTTCTTTTTCATTTAGTCTTATTATATGCGTCTGCATGAGTCATCCGGCACTTTTCTATAAATTTTGCTAGTAGTTAAATTGCGGCTATTGTGCATCTCTGACACTCCTAGATCTTAACAAATAAGGGCCCTCCAACAACCGGGCTCAGTCTCGATAGAAAATGGAAAGATATTGCCGGCATACATTTTGAGTGAACTTGTTCACATGGGCCACACACACAAGTTCACAAGGGTTTTGGAGCATGTTCCGACGTTAAAAGTCTGGATGACTGAAAGTCTGAAAGGCCTGAAACCTGGTAGGTCCTAAATCTGGAAAGGCTCGAAAATATATTGATAGAGTTTTAGTAGCTATTTGCACAGAAACATCCCTACTTACCAACAGGTTATTGGTGTGATATTCAGCTGAACATAGCTTTGCAGAGGGATTGTCCCACTTCTCTTTTGGTACAGAAGTTGAAAGCCAACGCTCGGTTCTTGGTTTCGGATCCTTTATCACCTCTGATAAATACTTGAGTAGTTGAGGTCCTGCATTTTAAATTGTAATTAATAACTTCAATAAATTACCGCACCACAACAATATGGATTATATCAAGGACCACCTATAATTGGAACGTAAATTAAATATCTTCATAAAATGAAATACCACAAGGTAATGTGATGCAACTAAGCATTCATAAGGGTAAAGAACTCACCAGCATCAGCAATGTAACGCGAGTGGTAGGCGATGTTGGAGCATGGTACTTCCTTAGCGAAAATACCCTTAGCAGTCAACTCTGCGACGAACTCCTTCATGACTTCAGCGGGTCCCGAAATTGTACTAGATTCAGGCCCGTTGTGACAAGCAACTTGGATTTCAGATGGGCACATTGGTAAGATCTGAAAAATAATAGCATCACTAATACACTGCTTGAAGTGTCCAACAGATGAGTAGCCTATTTTCACCTTCAAGTGTACAACTGCTGGACTCTAGTTGCCTGTAGCTGTTATAAAGCTAGCTGTTCAGATGACTACATAAATTACCTGTTGATATCCCAGACCTATGGCAGCCATGGATCCGCGGATGAATTTAGTCTCCAGCGATACGCGGCCACGACTGTAAGCTGACAGTATCATCTCCTCCGCCGTCAAACAACCGTCAGCGTATGCGCATCCTAGCTCTCCTACACTGTGACCTGTTTGACATTGTTGTTATTAATGTTTTCTTTATTAATTAAAAAATAGCCCTGTTTTCAGTTGCCTCTATTGACATCGGGGGCCACTCCTTGAGAAATGATAATGGAATGATGAAATTAAATGAACTGTATGTTTATTTCAGTAGATCTTTATAAACACGTCATTTTTTAAGCAATATTTTAAAATTAGATGGTTAAAGTCCAAACATTAAGATTTTATTAGGATTTTACGTGAGTCTAACAATGGAGGGTGTTGTCTGGATGAGCCTTTTGAAGAAAGAGCCATTGCAGCTTTGAGTTGACCTGTCGCGATAGACAGTATGCAAGCATCAGTCATCGTGTAGCTCAACCCTGTTTTAGGAAGTTCAACGACACGACGCCACCAGATCCGCGAGACTACTCAAAACCGCCAGGCAGTTATAAAGTCATATATTCTGTCTAGCCTGCATGGTACTCACTGTTGTAAATGTATACTATTTGATACCAATTAAAAGCTCTCTGATAAACTAAAAAGAATATATAAGTTTAAAATGTGTGTTTGATATTCGATGTTCTGTCTTGTCATCTATCAAATAAATTTTCACAGCTATAAGCCGTATTTTTTTTCCTATAAATTACAACACGTTATCAGCACAAAAAAGCTCATAGGAAAAACAGCGAATCTTATTACAAATAGTGTGTAAAAGGTTATTTTTGTGTAGTTGAATATTTTTCGAGTTTTTTTTTTGTTTTTCGTGATGTCCAGTGGTGATTCTGTAGCGAACAGATGGTTTTCATCATCAATACCCTCGCTCCTAACTAATAGAGATTGGTACCCTTCATGGAAGTTCAAAATGAGGAACTCCTTAATTCATGATTGGGCATTGTTCATATTTTTTTAAATGTTGTAATTGAAAAACCATTTCGAGGAATAGCGTTACTGATCATTACGGACTAATTAATTATGAAAAATAGTCATATTTTATTGATATTTTTGATAAAATACGATTGACCTTCTTTGCCCTTCAAATTACGTTGGCTTTGGCCGTACAGTTTTGTATCGTTACCACAGAAAAAAAAAGTAAGATTGTCTACAATCTGTCAAGTGTCAAACTATTATAAATATGTCAAAAATATAAACATTCTTGTTTATATTACATTACATACATTATTTCAACACTCGACAATATTTAATATACTGGAAGAGTTATGGAATACAGGAAGTGCTTTGTTCCAACTTGCAGCAATAATAGTAATAATGTCGCCGCGTGCGTTATTATTCTATTTCTAAGTCGCCGCGTCGATTGTTCTAGTGACGATAGAGGGTAGTATATTCCTTGGTGGACACTTACACATAAAAAAACCATTTGTAAATAAATACGCTAAGATAGGGTTCGATTATTTAAGACGTCTATTCGGCCTATTGACACTGACAGATGTGACAGTACTCTTTGGATTGATGACGTTGTGTTGACAGATTAAAATTTTTAATTATGTACTAGTCAGGCAACGGCACTTAATCTTTATGCCACTGATGACGTCACCTACCTTAAAAACTTAAAATAATTCAATATTTTTTTATTAAATAACTATCGAGCCAATCATCAAAATATTCAAATTAGTTTCTCAAAATACTCTAAATTTTCAAAAAATACTATTGGTTAGAAATTTTGGACAATCCCCAATAAAGGAGATGCTACCCCTGAACAGGTAAAATCTCAAAATGATAAGAGAGCACTAGCAAAAATATGCTTAACAGTATATGGCTCTGCAATAACGCATATTAGGAGTGCAAAGTCTGCTCTAGAAGCCTGGAAGGCATTGCAAGATGCTTATGAAGATAAAGGCATGGGCAGAAGGTTGGCTTTAGAGAGAAAGTTCTCTCGCTAAATGAATTTCAAATATAGAAATGTACATTTATGCTGTTTTGAGTACTGCACAAGATTTGGCTGACATCGGCAAGATAATTGTAGATGCTTTGATTGCTGCGATCTTATTAGGAGGTCTCTCTTCGAAATACGAGCCTCTAATAATGGCATTGGAGAATAGCAATGTAGAAGTAAGTACCGAGCTAGTTAAAAGGAAGCTACAGAATGAAATGTCAAAGACTGACTCCACAGAAAGTGTTGCAGCTTTTCAACTGCAAAATCGATCTGACATTGATGTTCATAAAACAAAGAAGAAGAAACCTATTGTATGCTACGAATGTAACAAACCTGGACACAAACGGCCTGACTGTCCTCTACGCAATAAGGTAAAGAAAGGCGTTAGTTCATCAGACAGAGACAGAGAGACTACTTCTTTTAGTGCTCTAGCTTCTTCGAGTTTGGAGATGAATAAGTGGTTTATTGATTCTGGTGCATCAAGACACATGACTCCTAGACGAGATTGGTTCAAGGACATCAAACCATTAGAAGGTAGCACTGTTACTGTTGCCAACGGTGAGAAGATCGACTGTGGTGGTATTGGTGACATATCTATTGTGTAATGTGGTAAATAGCATCAAAGATGTAGCGTATGTACCTAAACTTACTAATAATTTGATTTCTGTCAAGAAAGTCATAGACAAAGGTTTTGTAGTACTTTTTGATAAGAATGGTTGTAGTTTTTATAAAGAAAATGATTTTTCTTTTGAAGGTGAGGCGATTCTACATGGTTCGGCTAGTGGTGGACTGTACACTTTCGATTGTACAACTAATTCCCTCCAAAATGTGGCGTACGAGGTGCACTCTGACACGTTGAGCAGGTACCTGTTATGGCACAAACGGTTAGGTCATTTATGTCGTATTGGTATGAACCAATTAAAGAATTCTCACGTAGGTATAGATTATACTAAAATAGATAAATCGAGTTGCGTTGCCTGTGTTGAAGGCAAGCAGGCGAGAAAACCTTTCAAGACGATTGCGTACAAGAAAGCCGTCTCAAAGCTAGAATTGATCCACTCAGATTTATGTGGACCAATGTCTGAGACATCATTCCAAGGTAATAAGTATGTTCTCATTTTCATAGATGATTTTTCGCGGATGATTTATCCTTACTTTATTGCTTCTAAAGCACAAGTTAAAGAAAAGTTTTGTATTTTCCAAGCATTAGTGGAAAGACAAACCGGCGCTAAAATCAAGAGATTGAGAACTGACTGCGGAAAGGAGTATGTCAATAAAGAGCTTGTGGATTACTTAGCTAAAAAGGAGTGACGCATGAGACTACAGTAGGGACCTCAATCAAATGGAGTAGGAGAAAGGACAAATCGTTCTATCGTGGAAAAAGCACGGTCTATGCTAGCTCAGAGTTCGCTATCCAAAGCGTACTGGGAAGATGCCTTCAAGACTGCTGTATACCTGAAAAATAGGTCATACCTTGTAAATGGGTCTACACATTGAAGATGGATGCTGACGGAAATATTATGAAGTATAAGGCAAGGCAGGTTTCAGATAAGTAGAAGGTGTTGACTACAATGAAACGTTTGCCCCTGTAATTCGTCATTCTTCACTCCGTACATTGTTTGCTTTAGCTATAGAAATGGACCTACAAATGAGACACTTGGATATTGATACAGCCTTTCTAAATGGAGATCTTGAAGAGGAAGTATTTATGTAACAACCTCAAGGTTTCGTAAAGAAAGGACAAGAAGTTCAAGTTTACCTGCTGCAGAAATCTTTATACGGGCTCAAACAAGCACCACGAGTATGGAACATGATGTTGGATAAAACACTGTTGAAGTTAGGTTTTGAAAAAACTCCTTCCGAACCATGCGTTTATAAGAAACTTTTTGGTAAAGAGTTAGTCTTATTGGCAGTTTTTGTCGATGACATTATTGTCTTTTACCAAAATTAAAATAACATTTGACACTGTCAAACATGTTTTGAAAATATTTTTTCAATAAAAGATCTGGGAGAATTAAAATATTATCTCGGATTAAATATTCATAGAAGCGACGATGGTAAAGTAAAAGTTAGTCAAAGAACATTCATTTTAAGTTTGCTGAAAAAGTTTGGTATGGATATGTGCAAGACGGTTGAGACGCCATCAAGTCTGAAGAAGCTGAGTACTGGAAATGGAGAAGGCGAGCATCCATTTCAAAGTTTAGTTGGATCCCTTATGTTTTTGGCAGTAAACACTCGCCCGGACATAGCATTTGTGACGAGCTATCTCAGTCAGTTTAACACAAAGTTTAATAAAGAATATTGGCTTGCACTAAAGAGAGTGTTGCAATATTTGAGAGGTACAATAGATTATGCTCTTACAGAAAGACTGGAGAGTACCTTAAGGGATACACGGATTCAAATTGGGCTAACTGTAGCATGGACCGAAAGTCATTATACTGGCTACTATTTTATGCTGGCTGGAGGTCCTGTAATGTGGCAGGTTAAAAAGCAGCAGACGAATGCTCTGTCATCTACTGAGGCGGAGTATATGGCACTAACCGCTGCAGCTAAAGAGGCGTGTTACTTAAGACGATTTGTATCGGAAATAACTGGTAAGTCCGATACTGTTACTTTGTTCAACGACAGTCAGAGTGCACAAAGTTTAGTGCATAACCCTGTCCATCATGAGCGAACGAAACATAGATACAAGATATTACTTATACGGGAGAAGGTATCTGACGGTATTATAGATATTAATTTCATCAGATCAGATTTGAATTTTGCTAATAATTGCTAACAAAACCGTTAGGGCGTATTGCACATAAGAAATGTGTAGCTGGTTTGGATTTAGCATAGGTTTTGATAAAGTGTTTTTTTTTTTCTAGAGAGTTTTAATTGAGGGCGGGTGTTGTAAATGATACCAATTAAAACCTCTCTGATAAACTAAAAAGAATATATAAGTTTAAAATGGGTGTTTGATATTCTGTCTTGTCATCTATCAAATAAATTTTCACAGCTATAAGCCGTATTTTTTTTCCTATAAATTACAACACTAACATTCACAGCCAGTTTTCTTTTTAGAAAATGAGTCCTCTAAATCCCACCGTCTCCTTAATAAACTTTTTTTCATATTCTTTATCTTTGAATTTATTTCTTACCAATGATTCCATCGGGCACAAGTCCAAGTTCTTTGAGAATGTCAGTCAGGCCGATTTGTACAGCGGCTATTCCGACAAACGAATGTAAAATGTTGTCAAAGGTGGTCTCATCGGGTGACGTTATTATATCAACAATGTTGAGTCCTCTGGGCTCTAAAACTTTGTGGCAGCTGCAATGAATTTATATAAGTGGTTAGAATGTTTCAAGTTTCATATCCACAGTGATTCTTTCACTTAAGATATGTTAGTACCGTTGTATAGCAGCAGCGAAGATCGGTATGCGCATGAGTTGCGCGCCCATACCAGCCCACTGTGAGCCCATTCCACTGTACACGAACCACAGCGGCCGCCGAGCGTTGTCGAAGTATTCGGACTTCTCAGATAAGCATACCGTCTTCTGTTCTTCGTCCGTCTCTAGAAAAAATATTTAGGTATCAAGATAGTGTGTTTAATTGACTAGTTTGTAAAAATTTGATGTTATTTTTGCCCAGCTTAAATGGAAATGACTACTACTGGCTACTATATAATATAGATGCGAATTCAAATTGATTAAAAAATGTAGGTATGTAAATGTTTACGTAGAATGACGAATCCTCTGCCCAAATGTCCGGAAATATTTGACTGGTGTATGTTGTGCAAAAGCCTCAACTGTTCAGGGTCTATGGGGTTGGCTTTCAACTCGCTAAGACAATGAGTAAGCGCTTCTTCATGTCTTGCCGAAATAGTCACTAGGTGAGCAATGTTCGACTTGTAGCGGTTGGGGTCCTGAAAGGCAAAGTCATTGTGGTTATGAAATACTTCTTTCTTTCCATTAATTTATTTAAAGTAACGCTACAGTGGGTAATGCTCAAGTGTTGAATAGTATGGCATGGCTATAAGAATAGAAAAAAAAAACAAAGGAAACTTTGGGTGTATTGTGTGAAAGGGGATTTGGGTAGAACGGGTCTGAATCTGAGATGACGTTTAATAGAAATGTCGCTATTAAAGAGAGAAGAAATATTGCGCGAGCCACAAATCAATTGGGATAAGGCTAGATGGATGGTTTAGGCAGGTAATGTTATTACCTTTTGTTTATAGTGTCCATGCAACAGTACGTGTGTATTGACGCCGGTGACGGACATGCCGTTCACGGCAGCGTAAGTCCGGCCGAAGCTCTGGTGTTCGGTGACGACGCGCATGCGTCCCTCACGCAGAGCAACTACATCCTGACGGGGATTGTCGCAGTGCATGTTGGCAGCTATCTGACCAGTGTGGTAGCCAAGTAATACCTGCGAGAGAGATGAAACTTGTGCTGTAACTTCTAATGATTCATTACAACGGTCGAACTTATCTTTTTTTATAAAAAATACATATTCAAATAGCATCATGGTGAACAGTTTTCATAACTTAATGTACAGATAGTGCCATTCACGCACCCCCCTGTTTTTCCTAATTGCTAGTGGTTATCGCTAGTTAATTCCGCTAGTGTTTTGGTTTTGTCGATACACACTACCCACTAATAAATTAGCGTGTATCGACAAAACCAAAACGCTATCGATTAGGAAGAAGAGTGGGGCGCGTCTTCGTGGATGGCACTATCTGTAACGGTATAATAAAAAGCAGCGTTTATTAAAACCTAATCTAATTTACTACATTCTAAAGTGTTTCAGAATACTTGAATTCTGAACGCAAAGGTGTGTCTCGTTTAAGATCCTGTTGCCTAAGAAAAATATATCCTTCCGAGACGAGGCTTACCTTTGTAATAGCAGTGATACCAGACGCAGCTTCATTGTAACCAATGTTGGACATAACACTGCCCACCAGGAGAGGATCTCGTTTTTCATCACAGAACACCTCCTCTATAGCTTTCAACTCCATCTTATCAGCCTCTGGTACAGCTGTCGAATTAATTAATTATGTTATTCTTTAGGTCTGTTTTTCATTTTATCTAAAATCATTTACATGCGTTCTTTTGAATGCACGTTACAAAACGGCTGGATTAAATCCAGCTGCCCTAATATTATTCTTTTATGTTCATTATAATTTTCCTTTTATCACTTTGACTCAATGGTGCGATTCAGGAGTATCAATTTTGTTGTTATTTGTATGTAAGTACTTACCACAGCCACAAGCTTCTACATATTCGATGGCTTGAGCCGGGATTCCTGCTTCGTCGTAAAAGTTCTTAATAAAACTGACTGTTTTACTGAAGTCTCTGAGGAATCCAAATTGAGGGCCCGTTTCTCCAGGCAATATACTCGTAAACTCTGTTTTAGCGTGCAATACATCGGCATAGATCCTGAAAATTGTTATAAAAATTGTTGTATAACGTATGACTAAAAATAAACCGTATATGATCCAAATAAACTTCAAAATATATTTACCGTAAAGCATTTTTCGCCTTTTGCAGGAACAAAACGTTGATAGCTTCAGATTTAGCACATCCATCAGCATGTTCATCGAATGATTTAGTCTTACCATCCTGACAAAGATTGATGAGCCTGTAACCAGAGTTAATTATTATTAAACCCCCTTTTCTACATTAATAAGTAGCAGAAAAGTATGAGTGTTTGAGTATAAATGTTGAAAGTAATTTTTGAAACAATCTTGGTACCTACAGGCTTAAAATTATTACAGGACTTATTGACGTAGGTAAAAGTGATATGAATTTCTATTTCCAAGTTGAAAAAGCTGCAAGGTTGTAGGGGATAGCCAGGTGAATATGAATAAAGTAAAAGTTAAGATGACTAGACGCTTCTATAGGAAGGATAGAGGAACAATGTAATATCGGCACAGCGGAAAATCGACGTCCATCAGAAAGCAGTTAGGATACGTCAGAGGCAGTCGATAATAGCTCAGAACTGGTCAAAAGAATCAAAGGTGATATTATTATCATTATCTATCTCCTCTCACCTCGCCTTGTAAGACAAGACCGTCGTACAGTGTACAGTACTATTATAAATGTTTGTCATATTTTGTATTATGCGGCGCACAATAAGGTATTTCACTAATAAATATGTATATTTAGGACTTTTTCCTGATAGTACCTTCCATAGTGCACGGCTGACTGTGGGTGCATACACAGGTAGGCGCCTCCAATGATGGCTGCATCGCATTCGCCTCGACTTATAGCAAGGTATGCCTGCTCCAGCGCCGCGGTGGAACTGCTACAGGCCAGGTCGATCGACATCGAAGGACCCTTCGCGTTCAGCCAGTAGGAAATGCGGTTGGCGAACATAGTTTTGCTGCATCTGTTTTACATTCAATTCATAGATTTAGTGTAGTTTATGTTTGGTGAAGTTATTACTGAAGTAGCTATAATATAGTCGTTGCTTAGTAGCTGTAAAAGGGGTGATATGCTTGAGCTGACGCTACGGAGCTACAGTTGTTACAGTAACGTAGCTTTATGATTGATAATATAATCAAATCTTTTGTGGTCTGATATAGAACAATTTCGTTCGACATCGGCATTAATTGCCATAAAGAAATATAGAAAATAAAGTTTATATAAACTTTATTAACACATTGAAGGACACTGTACGAGACACAATAGAAGTTTTATTGTTATTACGTCGATGGGCGTTCAGTGTCCTTCAATGGGTTAATCTTGACTTACCCAGCTATACCGAAACCAGTTCTAGAAGAAAGATCGTAGAAACAGGTCTTTTCAGTTTCAGAGAAACATGTGCCGATATACACGCCGACCTTCTTACCGGAGAGGTCTTCCGGATTTACACCTACAAAAAAAAGTCGTAGGTAATTCGTTTTGCAAGCATAGTATGGGGATTAAGAAAATAAATGTTTCGATAGAAACAAAATATTGTGTAACGAAACACGGAAGTGCGAGTACTGTACCTATCTATTGTCTATCTAGACAATACCAAGAAGTAGGTTACGTAGTTGAATATACATATACCTGAATAAATCTTAATAAATTCACTGACTGACAACGCACAACCTAAACCGCTGGTGGTAAAACCATGAATTGTTTGTTAGTGTTAACTAATAGGAGACTTTTGAAAATTCAGTTCCCAAACGATTTAAATAGAAGACGTTTGGAAGTTCGTTTTTGCCGATAGGAAATCGCATCGAACGCACGGCTTGTTATTATAATAAAAGAGAAGTGAAGATTTGAAAAGCGTATGCAAAAGCAAAGAATCCCTTTCTACAAATCATTCTTTCTTAATTAAAATTAGGCTAAAAACTAGTTTCATTCGAATTCTATCATAGATTTTTTTGAACGTTTATGTAACAAATACAGCCCCCAAACGCCCACATGTCACCACTTCCTAGTGATGTAGTTGGAAACAAGAAATGGCGCAACAAACAACTGTATAAAATAGTGACATTGACCACTTCTTGGTTCAGAACTTTACATATTCATGGGTACTTTGTTGTTTCAACCCGCGTTGTAATTAGTTAACCATTATGTAATGAATTAATAAATTAGTTTTTAACACACAGACGTGTACTGAAAACACTTCATTTTACACACAAAGGCCCACATTGTTTCTTATTCAGGAAGCTTCTATAATGCTCTTGATGCATCGACTTGCCCTTATGCGGGAACGAGAGGCGTTTCCGCCAGAAGCGCGCACACATGGGTTGCCATCACAGGGACAAAGCTGAAATTACATCATATATACAGGTTTAGTCTTCAAAGACCAGCCAAATTTAAGGGTGTGGAACAGACTATCAAACTGAACAACTTTCTCCGTGGGACCATCATCGTAATCGCGAATAAAAATTCAGCCGACCCATATGTTTAGGTCGAGTAGAATTGAAAGAGTAGTGTTAAAGTTTTCTATGAGATAAATTTTACGCGATTACGATATTGGTCCCATGGAGAAAGTTGTTCAGTTTGTTGCTCTGTACCACACCTTTCAATTTGACTGGCCTATAAAAATAAACCCTGTATAAAAGCCCACTTTCAACTAATATTATCCATGCGAAAGTGTTTTTGCTGATTTGTTTGTTTATCCTTCTTTCACGCGGCAACGGAACAACGAATCGATGTTATTTCATGCAAAGAGATAGTTTATAGACCACAGAGTGCCATAGACTTTTTATCTCGCAAAAATATACTATTCTTGAGGGTTAGATACCGTATGCGAAACCGCGGGTACCACCTAAGATACTTGTTCTTCTTCTATTCTAGTCGATAGAACATTTTAGATTAGCGTCCAACAGAATGCCACGTTAATAGCTAGATCTATCTAGCTAATAACGTGGCATTCTGTTGGACGCTAATCTCAAAACCACCACCACCAAACCAAACCACCAAACCAAACAAAACCAAACCAAACCTAACCATTTCAAAAATGTTTTCCAACAAAGATCCTTATAGCACTCTTAGTGCTATAAGGATCTTTGTTGGAAAACATTTTTGAATTGGTTTTACGAAATTATTAGTTCCGATTTTGACCACGCGCCAAAAGAACCATATAGCGTTGTAGTTGTAAACTAACCAGCATCATAGATGGCCTGGTACGACTGCTCCAAGATCTTGCGGGCCATGGGGTCCATGTAGTTCGCGAGTCGGTAGTGCACCTTGAAGAACTGTGCATCGAACTGGCTTAGACCAGGAACGGAGCCCGACTGCTGCACCACTTCTGGATTGTTACACTTGAAACGGAGCCCTGCCGCTGATACCGGGTTGACCTGCGTTGCATCAAAAATACATTAAAATTTGTTTTAGGTTTATTTTTGATTGCCTTGTTCGTAGAAAGAAAAGGTTAGTAGCTCCAAGGAGTTAGAAATCGATTTCAGATTCCTACAACTTTCGAAAACCAAGAAGTGTTATTGGGGTCTCCTTTCAGAGATTTTTATCCAGTTAACGGCGATAGGCCCACCTCTCAAAACATGAGACTTAAAACTTAACACTTCTATAAATTCCTACGGGGAATTTAGTATACGGGATTTTGTTGTTTCAGAATTATTAAATAAGTCTGTCAATATGAAATGCACAATGGGCCTGCGACTTGCTCATAAGTACTTGTAAGTGGTCGTGACGCACACACAATCTAAATATTGTTTTAGCGCACGACTGTGTTGTTGCATAGCTTTCATCAGGCTTTATTTCAGTATAACACTTGCTACGCAATTTACATACATACAAGTTGCTATAGAACAAGCACTTACATTTGTCACAACAGTTGTGTTGTATATGGAGATGCAGCCTTACACATCTAGAGGTGACCTATTCCAATATTGGCACACCAGAGAATATACAGGATACCGGAAATAAAACTTGCCATGTATTCAGAAACCCAAGAGTTGAAACATTTTATAAAAAACGGTCAAGAGCGAGTCGGACTCGCGCGCGCGTTTTTAATTTTCATCGGCGAGGCCTATACTCGTCAGAGAATTTTAACACAATGTAGAATATTGCAGTTTTAGGTCAGCGCCATCTCTTGACCGATAGTAAAACTAATGTAATTTTTGTTGATGATTTCTGAAAAAGTGTGCTATTTAGAGACTTTGTTTTATTTTTACTGTAATCTTCTATCACATAGAATAATTTCAAAAAATGTTTGAGAATGTGCAAACAGCGCTCTTTCATATGATACACCACATGCCTTAGTAGCCCAACTTCAAATTTTTAAGACCTCCTTTCAGTCCCTGTTGCAGAAAAAAAAATATTTCTTTCATATTTGCAAAATAGCTTGGCAACCGTCATCTAAAACTATTCTAAATTTCAAGTTGATAGCAGTAGTGGTTCTTGAGATATCCAGCTGTGACAGACGAACTGACAGATAGACAGACTGAGTCGCGCCATATGGGTTCCTTTTTACCATTTTGATACGGAACCCTAAAAACTGACTGTTCCATATGATTTGATCGTGTATTGGACTTTTGCAGGGAATAGATATTTTTTTTAAACCGTCAAAAATTTTCAACACCATTCTAAATCATGATCTGAATCCGTGGTATTTTTTGTCATGATGTCCCTTCCACCGTGTATAAAGTCAACATATGGTTGAAAAGGATTACCTTATTGTACAAAATGTTAGACAAATCCTTGACGCTGTGGGAGTCCGGGTAGAGTCCCGACATGCCGGAGATGACGATTCTCTCGCCTTCCATGCCCGTCGCGGTATGGACCTCCTCGTGTGTCGCATGCTCCTGCGGTGTCGGCGTCATTGTATGAACCGTTTGTGTTACTGTATCTTTAAAGGGTATTGTAGAATATTAGTTTTTATTAGTATAGAATAAGAATCACCGAAAAAATGGAGGGTACTGACTGGATTCGGATGGCAGAGCACTGGGTGTTGTGGTACAGCTTAAGATAAGCCTTTTTAGGCAGTAAACTGCGATAGCCTGAGTAGATGGAAAAATTACAAAAAAAAAATGACAGCTCATGTGTTACTTAAATGACTGAAATTGGCGTCTTTATGTTTTTTCGCGGCCATTAACCAAATCTTGTTTTTCAAGACAGTATAGTGAAACACAAGGACATACAAACGAAATTTATTTGACATGCTTATCTCTAAACTCAGTCTGAAATGAGTTATACCATTTTACTGCAGCTAATTAAAAGTCGCACTATAGTTATTGTATTAAGAAGTGAACACATTGTGACACTTAATTTGTATTTCTTCCTCTCTTTTTTCACACGAGCTGCGCACTGCGCAGTGATTTGCGGAGGCTCTTTCATTACACCATAATTAATCGACCGTATTCCACATCTAGAGTTTAGTCTCTGTTACTTGTCAGGTGAAGCGGAAGACTGCTGTTTTTACTTTACTAGCCAATGTGGCAGTCTAGTCGGTCCTCCAACGGACTACAAAGTCAGTATCACCTTGGATCTTATTTTCCTATTAATTTCACAATTATGCTTTTCCCGTTGCACTTTATGAAATTGTCACTCAGATTAAGTACTGCCGAAAAACGTAGACACCGCACTCTTTTGAGTTTGACACACAGACACCACGCAATATTAAAGAAATCAATCATCAACCATCCCCGAACTTATAATGTAAACCAGCTATGTATATTCTAAGTGTAAGTGTGTGTGTGTGTGTGTGTGTGTAAGTGTGTGTGTGTGTAGTGTGTGTGTGTAGTGTGTGTGTAGTGTGTGTGTGTGTGTGTAGTGTGTAAGTGTGTGTGTGTGTGTGTTCTGTGTGTGTGTGTGTGTGTGTGTGTGTGTGTGTGTGTGTGTGTGTGTGTGTGTGTGTGTGTGTGATACCTCTGTAAGGGTTCCTCAAGAATTTAGAAAAAAAATCATAACACCTCTCTGGTCGAACGTTTTGACTCCGTGGCCTCGCGTAGGTATATTTATTTATTTACTCGTATTTGTATTTGTATAAACATGTGTTACAATAACTGGTACAATATCTCATAAGTTTGCATTGGTATCAACATGTATACTTGTATCAGTATACTTGTGAGCGCGCAGTCCCTTTGATAAAAGCCGCCTCTGAATTAGACGCTATAGTTGTCAACAAGCGACTTTCGACTCTAACTTCAAAACATAAAGTCGAGATTGTTTACAACGCAATTTTTATATTTCTCTTTTTATTTTTGCTTTTTGTTTATCAAAGGCGCCGACTCGAGTATTTTCGAGAATATTCGAGATCGAATCTAGGACTAAGTATAAAAGCGGCGATCGCGCGTCGCGCCTCGTCATATTGTCCGATTAAGTAGTCACGACCTCTCAAGGTCAACTACGAGATGCCCTAGTCAAAAAAAAAAAAAATATCGCGCCTCGTCAGTCAGTTGATGATTAGCGTTCGGAGCGATAAGTTCCTACCTACCTACTTACAAGCTCGCTAGCGAGAAATTAGTGTTCATTGTTCTACTGCCTGCTGTATTCTGTTGTCTCAGTTTTATACATTTCTGATAAAACTATTTTATCAATATAAAATAATACTCATGGAAATTACATGTGAAAAATATAATAGATTGTTATAAGCGGTTTCTAGGCAACATCTGACATAAGTTTTTAAAAGGGCTATCAAAAAGAATAAGGTTCTAGTATAACATATATACTCCTTGACATCCTCCCTTTTTGGCAACCCTATGACTATATCAAGCCAATTTGTTTTGCGATTGATACAATCCGTGGCTTATGTAATGCTTTGGTCAGTAAATCCGCTAGTTGGAACTCGCTGGGAACGTATTCTACACGTATTTCTTCATTAGCAACGAGTTCTCTCACATAGAAATGTCGAATAGCAATATGCTTGGTTCTTCTGTGGAGTTCTGGATTGTGTGAGATCTTTATGGCGGCATCATTGTCCACCAGAAGGCTCGGAGTCCCATTCAGTTGGGAGACTTCTATGATCAGCCTTTTCAACCAGATCATCTCCCTTGCAGTTTCACTGGCTGCTACTAGTTCGGCTTCAGTGCTCGAGATCGCTACGCAGGTTTGGCGCCTGCTGGCCCAGGATATAATTCCGCCGGAATACGTGCAAAGGATACCCGATGTAGAGCGTCCTGTATGTTTATCTCCTCCATGGTCAGAGTCACTGTAGCATAGTAGTCCTTTATTTCCTTTTCGGTAAATTAGACCATAGTCAACAGTACCCTTGATGTAGCGGAATATACGCTTTACTTTTGTAACATCCTCCCTGCTGGGATTCTCGAGATTGCGCGAAACAACACTGACGGCATAAGACAAGTCCGGTCTAGACCCAGTCATCAGATACATCAGTGCTCCAACTGCTTCTCTGTAAGGGAATTTAAGTTCCTCATCTGTTGCTGTTGTTTGTTCTGTAGCATCTTTGATAATAGGAGTGCTCACAGATTTACATTCATGCATTCCAAAGCGTTCTAGCAATTTCTCAGCAAAATGCTTCTGCGTAAGCTTGATACCGTTCTCATGCTTTAATATCTCAATACCTAAGTAGTATGATGCAGGTTTTACGGTTATTT
Organism: Luperina nickerlii; assembly: GCA_963855955.1. Classification (NCBI taxonomy): domain Eukaryota; kingdom Metazoa; phylum Arthropoda; class Insecta; order Lepidoptera; family Noctuidae; genus Luperina; species Luperina nickerlii. The sequence goes on from OY979682.1 coordinate 14,784,062, forward strand.
TGAACCGATTCTTCAATTCAGCTAAAAATCTTTCTGAATCCTTAGGGTTCGTGGCAGCGATCAAACCGTCGTCCACGTACAATGCAAGTATGATCTTGGCACCTTGTTTAACTCTCACAAATAAACAGGGATCATTTTGGCATTGCTTAAATCCAATACTGATCAAGTAATCGACAATACATCTGTTCCAACATCTTGGAGCCTGCTTTAAGCCATACAGGCTTCTCAGAAGTTTACACACTTTGTTTGTTCCGTCACTATAACCTTCCGGTTATGTAAATATCTTCATCAAGCGAACCATTGAGGAATGCCGTTGCAACATCAAACTGTGTTAGAGCAAGATCTTCATCAACTGCGATTTTTATGATCAGTTTGACTGTAGCTAGCCTTGCCACAGGGCTGAAAGTTTCGTAGAAGTCAACTCCTTCCTTTTGAGTGAATCCTCTAGCTACTAGCCTAGCTTTGAATTTGTCGAGGGTTCCATCCGCATTTGTCTTCACTTTATAGATCCATTTACATGAAATTGGTTTTCGACCTTTGGGTAAGTCTACCAAAATCCAGGTCTTAGTTTCAGACAGCGATTTCATCTCGCTTTCCATAGCTTTCAGCCATTTCTCCTTCTGTGGGCTTGTCAATGCTTCTTTGTAAGTCTTGGGTTCAACAAAGGAACTCAAATTTAATACGAAGTCACTGTACCTCGCAGGTGGTCGTAGCTGGCTTCTATCTCGAAGGACCCTATCTACACTTTCTTCTTCCTCAGAATCATATGGAGTATCATAACTTTCCTGTTCCACTTCATCCGTTGAGTCAGGAAAATCTTGGCTTGTCTGAGGCATACAGATAGATGGCCGATTGGCTTCATCTTGCTCATCCTCCCTTGCACCTGACATGTCAATAGGCGGTTGAATGGCTTCGCTTGGCTCATCCTCCCTTGCTCTTGACACTTGACCGTTTTCTTTGATCAAGGGAAGTTTGTACTCAATTTCATTTTCTGGTTCTGGTTCAATCTCATCATTTAATCCAATCGATTCTATGATGGATTCATTAAATAATACGTCTCTGGATCTGATGAGCGTGGGCTTTCCACATTTGTCGAAGCTTACTAGACGGTACCCTTCATCACCTTCGTAACCGATTAGGATACATTTCTGAGCTTACTTGGCAAGCTTCTTACGCTTCTGTTTGGGCACATGGGCGTAGCATTCACTGCCAATGACTCTGAGATGCTTTATTCCTGGTTTTCGACGATACCAAAGTTCGTATGGTGATTTGCCATCTATGCATGTGGGCCCCGTCCTATTAAGAACATATGCGGCTGTACTTATCAGCTCGCACCACAAGGCAATTGGAAGTTCTTCGTGAGAGTGCATCATAGTGCGTGCGGCTTCTACAAGTGTCCTATTTTCCCGTTCACTTGTCCCATTTTGCTCTGGGGTGTAAGGCATAGTAAGCCTTTGGGTAATACCAACATTTTGTAAAATTTGCTTTACTCTAGCATTGTCGAACTCTCCGCCATTGTCGCTGTAAATTTCTTTTACAATGTGACCCCTTGTTTTAATCTCTTTCAGAACTTGAAACAGTTTATCTGACTTAACTTCCGATTTATTTCTCATGAAATAGACGTAGCGATATTTGCTATAGTCATCTTTGAATAGGACAAAGTATCTGTTCTTGCCGAAGGAAGGTGGGAATGGACCACAAACATCAGTATGTAGTATTTCACCAGGTTCTTTTGCTTGAGCCCTTGTCCCAAATTTTTTACGATGTGTCTTTCCATATACACAACCAGTACATAATTCGGAATCTAGCTTTACTTTGATACCAAGTTCCTTTTCAATGACCTTCTTTACATGTCTTTTGTTCTGGTGAACAAATCTTTCGTGGTAAAGTTGTAGGTTGGTCATTACGTTGGCTTCAATGTTGGAAGCAACTTTATTGACTATTGTCTTCGCAAGTAGTTCATAGAGTCCTCCATTCTTTGAACGTTTTCCCATTAGCAAGACCTTTCCTTTTTCTTTTAACCAACAAGATTCTCTTTCAGATGTGAATTCGCTATTTTCCAATGTGTCTTGTGCCGCAAGTACCGAAAACAGGTTTTTAGTAACACCCGGTACATACCATACATTATTTAGTCGAATGTCTTGCTTCTCTTTATGCACATAGGCAATCAAGTCAACTGTACCTCTTCCAATCACTTTAACAACAGCACCATTTGCGGTGGTCAACGTATAATCCGTTGTATAATCTTCAAAACTTTCGAAAGTTGTAAAGTAGTCTCTACGACCTGTGACATGGACTGTCGCACCATTGTCAACATACCAACTCTCGGTATTTGTCTTGGAAACAGCGGCTTTCTTTAACGCTTGATGACTTTCTGCTGATAAAAATGTCAGGTTAGCTTTGCTTGTAGTAGAAGCTTTCGGTGGTCTTCCATCTGAGATCCACTTTCGACATCTCTTGACTTTATGGCCTGGATTACCACAATAACCACATTTTATTTTCAAAAACTTTTTATTTTGGTTTGGTTGGACGGTCAATACATCTGAATTTCCGTTACTATTACCGGCTAATGATTTTTCAAAATGACACAATTGGGCAGTTAAATTCTCTACATTGCGATCTGACTTTGACATTAGTAACCATGTTGATTTGAAACTGAAGTAATCCTCGGGAAGTGTGTCGAGAATCTTGCAAATTAGGAGGACATCCGGTAGGTCACACTTGTACTCCTTCATCAGCTCTGTTTTCAAATCATGCCATAGGTTTTTCACCTTGGAGATATGTGTTGCCATATCATGTGTCGGATCTTTACAATAATGGTAGAAATCCAGCGAGTACGTGTACGTCCTGTCATCAGACGATGAGTCGAACAGGCGATGTAGCTCGTCCCATATCTCTTGAGCATTTTGAAGCCTCATGACTTTTTGCAGCGTCTCGTCCGTCATGTTGGCCGTTAACAACAGAACGGCATTGCTGTCAACTTCGTTGTAGTGTTGAGTTTCCTTTTCATACGTAGCCACTTTCTCTGCAGTCGCTGCAGACCCTGGGTGGATAGGTTTAGCGAGTTTGCCCTCGACAGCACTCAATCCGCCTTGGCTGCCCCTTAAAAGCTGAGTGACTTTGTAGCGCCATGTGGCCCAATTTTCTTTTCCTTTTAGTTGCCCGATGTCGATCTTACAGCTGGTTGAGCCTGATGACGACATTTTCGACAAAATTTGGAAAATAATTTTTACGTAAATATTTTTGAGAAATCTTCTTACAACTGTATATTATTTTAGATCATTTCTATGATTTCGAACCACGCTCTGCTACCATGATAAAACTATTTTATCAATATAAAATAATACTCATGGAAATGACATGTGAAAAATATAATAGATTGTTATAAGCGGTTTCTAGGCAACATCTGACATAAGTTTTTAAAAGGGCTATCAAAAAGAATAAGGTTCTAGTATAACATATATACTCCTTGACAATTTCTTCATTGTACTAAACTTAGTCTCTTATACGCAGTAACGATTGTGCATTATTTAGACCCCACCATCCTGACGTGTAACATTATAAATAAAGAAGAATGGAACGTTGACTTAAAGGTGTTAAAAGTGTTGCAACAACATCTTCTAATGACGCTGAATGTTCAAAAGCAGTACGCGCGGAAAATATAGCAATCACCGATCCAGACGATGATGCCACGACGTCAAGCTCGACGGTTTCAAAGACGAAAAAAAGGAAGCATGATGAATCATATGTCAGTTTCGGATTTGTTGATTCCAACGGCTCACCTCTCTGGATGCTATGTAGTAAACTGCTTCCTAATAGTTCCATGGCACCTGCCAAATTGCGCCGACATTTAGAAACTGTACACCCCGAGTCTAGAAACTGTACACCCCGAGTCTAAAGACAAGAATAAAGAATTTTTTGTTCGTAAAAAAGATCAGTTATTGTAAAGTCAAAAAATATGATGCATGTAATACAAATTATCAACGAAAAGGCCACGGAGGCATCATATTTAGTTAACTATCGCATTGCACAAGCAGGTGAAGCGCACACTATCGCTGAGAATTTAATAAAGTCATGCGTATTAGACATAACAAAATGTATACCTACTCGACGAAAAATCTGCAAAGCATCTTTCTACTGTGGCGCTATCAAACGATACTGTTTCACGGCGAATCCATGATCTGGCAAGCTACGTCAAGCACGACCTAGTTACACGTCTACAAAAAACACGATTCGCCTTGCAAATGGACGAGTCAACTGATGTCGCTGGTTTGGCTATCTTGCTGGTTATCGTGAGATATCCACATGAAAGTTCTTTTGATGAAGACATGCTAATGTGTTCACCGCTGCTCACAAACACTACCGGGGAAGAAATTTTTAATAAAATAAATATATTCTTTGAAGAAAATAATCTCAGTTGGAATAATTGCATTGACATTTTGTACAGATGGGGGCCAAGGCGATGACAGGTAAAACAGCAGGAGCAGTGTCACGAATAAAAAATAAAGCGCCTAATTGTAGTTCCAGCCATTGTATTCTGCATAGACAAGCACTTGCGATGAAGCAAATGCCGTCAAATCTAAAATTAGTTATGGATGAAGCGGTAAAAATAATTAATTTTATCAAATCACGACCACTACAATCCCGATTGTTCTCAGTATTGTGTGAAGATTATGGCAGCAAACATAAAACACTGCTGCTCCATACAGAAGTGCGATGGCTGTCTCGGGGTAAAACTTTAACAAGTCTTAGAAACCAGAAGTAAGGACAGATTTTTTAAAAAATAACGCACAAGTATTTCCTAAAATTATTTAATTAATAATCAAAATTTAATGACCGAAATTACAACACATGACAAGTTAAAATTATGACATCCGAGACTCTAATTACTGCAAATCATATGAATTAATAAAGTAACAGAATAAGAATATTACGACCGAATAAAAAGTACAAGCGAGGGTAGCGATGTTCAACCGTTGCCGACCGATGACAAAAAAAGGGCCGTTGCTAAGCGCGCGCCGTCTTTTATAGTGCACCGCTTGGGCCAGGTCTTGGAGAGGAGGGTTCTGCTAAGACGGCCGTTCCTGACAGCGAGGCGTCCTCGACCGCATCTTGCCTTGCGCCGCCACTAGGTCCACCATCACCAGACTGGTCGTCATCCTCAGACTGGCCATAATCATCTGTAAAGAACACATACTGTACATTTGTTTTCTTGCGTTACTTATGTGTCTGAAGCGAAAGAATAGTAAGCACTTGAATTAATGTTGTTAAGTACGCGATAGTGAGCGTGCACTCCCACCATCAGGCAGCCAACTAAACATGAACGTTTCTTAGGTAATTGAAATGTAAATTTAAATGCTTCAGACTAGAGACAAAGAAAAAATGTTACAAAGCAGAAACAATGATTTTAAGCATTAAAACGTAAATGGAACTAAATAGCATTCCAAGCAATGGAATTCCGGACTTCCACTGGGTAGAATACTAGCCAAGATAAATAAACAGTAGTGAAGCTAATATACTTAACCAGAACAGAAGCCATGAACCATAGGTGCAGGCCAAACAGAAGTCATAAGCCAGGAGCTCAGACCTTACGGAAGTCATAAGCCAGAAGCTCAGACCAAACAGAAGCCATGAACCAGGGGTCCAGGCCAAACAGAAGTCATAAGCCAGAGGCTCAGACCAAACAGAAGTCATGAACCAGGGGTCCAGGCCAAACAGAAGTCATAAGCCAGAGGCTCGGACCAAACAGAAGCCATGAGCCAGAGGTTCAGGCCAAACAGAAGTCATAAGCCAGGAGCTCAGACCTTACGGAAGTCATAAGCCAGAAGCTCAGACCAAACAGAAGCCATGAACCAGGGGTTCAGGCCAAACAGAAGTCATAAGCCAGGAGCTCAGACCTTACGGAAGTCATAAGCCAGAAGCTCAGACCAAACAGAAGCCATGAACCAGGGGTCCAGGCCAAACAGAAGTCATAAGCCAGAGGCTCAGACCAAGCAGAAGCCATGAACCAGGGGTCCAGGCCAAACAGAAGTCATAAGCCAGAGGCTCAGACCAAACAGAAGCCATGAACCAGGGGTTCAGACCAAACAGAAGTCATAAGCCAGAGGCTCAGACCAAACAGAAGCCATGAACCAGGGGTTCAGACTAAACAGAAGTCGTAAGCCAGAGGCTCAGACCAAACAGAAGCCATGAACCAGGGGTTCAGACTAAACAGAAGTCATAAGCCAGAGGCTCAGACCAAACAGAAGCCATGAACCAGGGGTTCAGGCCAAACAGAAGTCGTAAGCCAGAGGCTCAGACCAAACAGAAGCCATGAACCAGGGGTTCAGGCCAAACAGAAGTCTTCCGGTTGCGGAGCATGCGTCAGGCGTCCACTCGCCGCGCCACTGCACCATACGTTCCGCGGCGGCCCGGGCTTTCCCGTCGCACGAGCCAGCAGGCTGCTCGAGCTCGTACCGTTGATGTGGTTGCGCTCGTACCACCACTGTCATTCTGCTTGCACACGTCCTTGTGTGTTAACCTGTAACCCAAAAAATCAACAGCAGTGCATGTTCCACTCGGCCAATTCTGACCACATTTAATAAAAACAATAACAATCATTGATAACAAAATATTTCTCTAAGCCTTGGCCTACCCAAAATATTACTTTGCAAGTAAGTATGGAGTAGAAATGTAATAAAATCTCAAGTTGTGGCTTGCTATTCGCAACGCTTCTTATGATTTGTTCTGTGCTGAATACACGCGTTTAACCAATACCAGTCAACGCAACAGCATTATTAACAAGTTTGGCACTTAATTTGGCTGCACAACTCGTTTTTACTAACGAGCATTCAGCACCAGAATCGTAAACAAAACAATACAGCTGACCTTTATGTTCTTACGTGCCTGAGGGTAGTTGTACGACGCAAACATCCACTCGCCGTTGCTGCTTGCAGCGTGGCTGCTGCGCCGCGGGCTTCTGCACCTCGGGCTGCTGCACCTCGGGCTGCTGCGCCTCGGGCTGCTGCGCCTTGGTCTGCTGCGCCTCGGGCTGCTGCGCCTCAGGCTGCTGCGCCCCCACAATCCTGTCCGCAGCATCAGCCTCTCGCGATGTCTCGGCGGTTACGGTTCCATCCGCAGCACACGCCTCCGAACCAGCGGCAACAGGTGCCCAGGCAGCAACCGAAGCCGTCAGCGGCGGAGCGCCGCCCAGATGCGACGACACGGGCGTAGACGCACGTATAGCGTCTGAAGGCAAACGCTCCCCTAAAGCGCTCGATCGAACCAGCACTCCATCCAAAGGGTCGCGTCGAGGGCTATCCCGACGCCCATACGAACTATCCTGGCGCCTAAGCGAACTTTGAGAGTACTCTGATCTATCACGACGACGCCTAGGAGATCTACTACGCGATTGACGATAACGGTCACGACGCCTTTTATAAACATCACGACAGCTACCTATGCGAATCGTTTTCCCGAGAATTATGCCTAGGTGTATTCTCACGCGGCGAGCATCCACGACCCGACATGATTATGACTAGGCAACGTAAATGACCACTACGTGAACTACGGGACATACTGCGATATCTCGAAGAGGTACGTTCGCTAGCACGAGAGTACTCACGGTATCTACGCGGTGAAGGAGTGTGATTGCTCCTTCCAAAACCATGGCTACGATTACGCGATCTACTTCTCAACGTTCGAGAACGATTACGATGCGGTCGACGCGAATCGTCTAGTTTTTCAACACTTGTCGAACGTCCCGGCGGCATATCTCAGAAATAAATGCTCAGGAATAAAATCCAACATTCACCGATACGCGCGAACACACAAAACAACAAAACTTGCAGTAATTAGGTCAAATTCAAACACTAACGGACATTTATTTAACTTAAAATAGATGGCACAAACAGCACTAAGCACGTGATTTATCCCACTTCTGATCTTAGAAACCAGAAGTGAGGACAGATTTTTTAAAAAATAACGCACAAGTATTTCCTAAAATTATTTAATTAATAATCAAAATTTAATGACCGAAATTACAACACATGACAAGTTAAAATTATGACATCCGAGACTCTAATTACTGCAAATCATATGAATTAATAAAGTAACAGAATAAGAATATTACGACCGAATAAAAAGTACAAGCGAGGGTAGCGATGTTCAACCGTTGCCGACCGATGACAAAAAAAGGGCCGTTGCTAAGCGCGCGCCGTCTTTTATAGTGCACCGCTTGGGCCAGGTCTTGGAGAGGAGGGTTCTGCTAAGACAAGACTATTTGAACTTAGAGCCGAGTTACAAATGTTTCTTTCAGCAGATACTTCTTTTAATTTGAAGGACCGTTTGTATGATAAAACTTGGTTGTTCCGATTGTCTTTTATGTGGATGTTTTTCAAAAACTGAACTAATTGAATAAATTCAATTCGTTCAGTTTTGTCTGTTTGACACTGTTTGACACTGTTTGACACTGTTGTCTGTTTACCTTGCAATGATAAATCATTGCAAGGTAAACAGACAACAGTGTTTCAGGCCTATTAAAAAATAACTGCCTTCAAAAAAAAAATAGATTTTTGGGTTATTTGCGTTGGTAAGAAAGAAATAGGAAGCTTTACGTCACTCAGTGAGTTTGTTAGCAATAACGACTCAGAAATGTTTCAAGATGATGTGTTTGAAGAATTGGTCCAATATCTCAGTTCGATGCGCGCATCTTTTGAAAAGTAATTTCCCGAAGAACAGAATACAAAAATGAAACTGAATTCATGGATTCGTAATCCTTTTTTACCCAACTTGGAAAATCCCGAAATATGTCAAACGAGATATGAATCTCTTTTAGAAATGTCATCAGACACAAGTATGGAGTCACTGTTCAAAACGACGCCTCTCAACGATTTTTGGTGCAGAATCCGTGATGAATATCCAATGCTTGGCAAAATGGCTCTGAATATTCTTCTCCCGTTCCCAACAACATATTTGTGCGAAACAGGATTCTCAACCTATGCAGCCACGAAAACAAAATATCGCAATAGACTGGACGCCGAACCTGATATGAGACTTCAACTGTCTTCTATCAAACCTCAACCAATTGATGAAAAATAAAAAACAGTTTCTTACCTCCCATTAGTTAGATTTTTTTTGTACTTGCCACGTGGTAAAGTAAGTAATAACACTAGTTTACATGACTTTTGTTCATGAAATGGAATACTTACGGTTAAGTTACTTTAGGTATCTACATCTTGGAAAAAATATTTAAAAAAATCCAGCACGTCAGTTTTTTTTAATATTCATTAACAAGATTTTTACAAATTACTACATATAAATAAACAACAGAAAGTTAAAAATGGGTAACTTTTGCTCTTTTTTAATAAATATTTTCATCTGTATCTCTTACAACAGACCAACAATAGTCACCTAGCATATTTTGGTCCCAAAAACCTTGATAATTTTGGTCAAATGATTTTAAATCTTGGTGAAATCGCTCACCGTGTTCATCACACACACTTCCAAGATTTTCTGGAAAAAAAATTTAATGGGAATGTAAAAAATGAATTTTTAGTGACATATTTACACCCATACGCTCATAATTTTGCAATAGATTTTCAACAATCTCTTTGTAATTATCACTTTTTTTATTGCCTAAAAATTTTTTAACGACACTTTTGAAAGAGTTCCAGGCTGCCTTTTCTACCTCGGTTAAAAGGCTCTCGAATTTTGTATCGTCCAATATTCTCCAGATTTGAGGACCCACAAATATTCCTTCCTTTAATTTAGCTGCAGAATCTTTATTTTTTGAGTTAAAACCAAAAGTTTTTGTTAAACAAAAGTAACAGTCAGTTACGTGGTTAGTTGGCTCCCTTCATATCATTGGTTTACCAAATTTCAGTGATCTATTTTTATCTGAATACCAGGAGCTAAGGACCAATCTGCAATTAGTGCAAATCACATGAGGAACCCAATTTTTATCTTGATTTGACACCGAAAATCCAAAATAATGTAAATAGGCTTCATGCAATGGTTTTGTTATAGGGAAACCACGATTTAACTGAACAACTTTCCCACAAACATAACAAAATCAATTTGGATGTAGTTTGCACACTCGAGATGACATTTCGATATAAAAATAAGATTTTTCAGTCACACAGTTGTTTATAAAATCGAACGATAAACGTATTTAAACGATTGCGGGTAGATAAAAACAAAGACCTCTATATCTCAGAATTGTGACGTGCTACGAAAATTAAAAAAATATTTTTTTATTTACCGTCCATAGCCTGCATAAATAATATATGTTTCATTTAATGAACAAAAATTTTTATTTTTTTTGTAAACTAGTGTAATTAGTAACTGTTACATTGTACTTTTATTATGCTTATTAATAAAGAATACACTTTTAAAAATTATTGTTTTTTTGTAGGGTTCCATCAAGTATTTTGCTTCTCAAAAGGGTTCCGTCACCAAAAAAATTTGAGAACCACTGATGTAAACTAAGATATTTTAAGTAATTTTTATCCGCAAAAGCTCACCTAATATAGAGATTTATCAAACGGCACACTTCAGACGGACAATGCTGCAGTATTATGCGCGGTTCTGTAACATTTAGGAGTATATATAAACACTGTTTATTGTATGTTAATATTGGTGTTTGAATAATGTTCGACGTATAAATTAATATTATTACAAATGCATTTGTGTAAACTTGACATCTACACTAATATTATAAAGAGGAAATCTTTGTTTGCATGTTTGTTTGGTTGTAATGAATAGGCTCAAAAACTACTGGACCGTTTTTAAAAATTCTTTCACCATTCGAAAGCTATAATATTTTCCCGATTTGCTTCAAGTGGATTAATACAGTTTTATCACTTACCCCGAAGCCTGCAGCTATCTCTGAAGTGCTTTGTGATGGATCCGCTTCCACAATAGCCTTTAATTCTTCATTTTCCACTTTGGTCTCCGGCCGTCCACGGGGTTGGTTCTGAAGGTCGAAATTTCCAGAACGAAAACGTTGAAACCGAAAACATACCATGCTTTCTTTTGCGACACCAGCGCCGTACACATCATTTAACCTTCGAGCTGTTTCTGCAGCACTGGTGCCACGGTAGAACTCGTACTCGTAAATATACCGATATTTCATGTTTTCCATTGTGCGGTAATAAGCGACGCCAAAGAAAAAAATAATGAGGAAAAAACAAATGAATGACTGTTTTCAAAACTCAAATGTACCAGCTAAATGAATGTATAACTTTGAATTTGGAATTCTTAACCAAAGAGGAGATATTTCAGATCAAAGTGGTCAGTACGACAAAACGCTAATTTCATAATATGTAAGGACCTAATATTACGATTTCTGCTGCATGGCCCGTTGCGAAGTGAGCGTCACCAAGGCGGGGGTGCGCGTGCGGGAGGGGGAGTTTAGATCTATGAGTAAGGTACCTACGCGGCTCAGACGCGCGGTCCGCAGCGGTCGTGCGCGAAGTGTAATAATTTTCGTGCGATTTTTTTTTTGATTTCTTTCTTACAACTACACCTACGCAAAAGTTCTTCTTAGAGCTAAACAACAGTTCTTCTCAGAGCTAATCAACAGTTCTTTTTAGGGCTAACCAACAGTTCTTTTCAGGGGTAACCAACAGTTCTTTTCAGGGCTAAACAACAGTTCTTTTCAGGGCTAAACAAAAGTTATTTTCAGGGCTAAACAACAGTTCTTTTCAGAGCTAGAATATTACACGTTATTAACATTTTCTTAAACATTTAAAAATGCCTAAAAGAGCCAGGTCTCAACTTTCTAAACATAGTTCTCAAACACAGGCAGCAAAAATACTTCGTATGGGAGAATCTTCACCTGAACGTTCAGAACGCCTTGCTGAACAAAATCAGAGAAACTCTCAGGTACGCGCACGAGAGTCGAGTGTCGAACGTTCGCAACGCCTTGCACAACAATATCTGAGAACCTCTTAGTTACGTGATAAACAAATAAAAAAAAAATACGATAAGCAAATCCCAGGGCCAAACATTCAAATTAGTAGGAATTGATTTACGAAAAGAATGTTTTACGCATGGGCAACTTTACGTTGCCCTATCAAGGGTCGGGGTCCCGACCATCAGTATATTTTGTTACCTGAAAATAATTTAACGTCAAATGTTGTTTATAGAGAAGCTCTACAATAATCGCTTTAGTTATCTATCCTAAGGGCGTTTGTGCACTACAAGGAATTTTACCGTCCGGCAGTCCGATTTTTTACGGCACGACATAATAAAAAAATAAAATAAAATCGGACGGTAAAATTTATATGGCACGACATAATAAAAAAATAAAATCGGACTGCCGGACAGTAAAATTCCTTGTAGTGCACAAACCCCCTAAAACAACGGGTTGCATTCCGGGACTGCCGGCAGAAGTGAAAACTTAGTATTAATTACATTTAAATATTTTCATCATTAACAACTTTAACATCTAAAGACAATCTATGCAGCCTGCGGATAATGACTGCGTCGTCGATGTTAGTGTCGGTGTCTGTGAATTGACCTGGGACTGGGAATCATTTTGCTGACCGTGTCTTTCATGGGTAGGCTTTTTGCAGCGGTAACCGACATCCACGCGAGCGGAGCCGCGGGCGACCGCTAGTATTACATAAAGCAGCAGAATTTTTAGACGCGAGTACGCATTGAAATTCTGTTTCGTAGGTAAGTATACAGGGTGTACGTATTTACAGAATTATAATCATATTTCTAAGTTAGATTTGTTCCATATGAACAAATCTCTCATGTAAAAGTGATGCAACAAATCTATCATAAATTGATGATTCTAATGACTATAATTCTGTCAGGCCCGCACTGGGACCTGGAACCGGCCCTGGCATTTTAGAGACGGCCGGCCCTCCACTTAGAAAGGAAAACTACGAATGTAAATTTTGTATCATAATATGATTCAAATTTGAATTAGAGCTTTAGTAGTTTTTCCTAATACTAAAGTCAATACCTACATGTGCAATAATGTGCATAGCACTACACATGAATTTGTTCTGGAGATTCTTTGGAATGCCTGAAATAAAACCTAAACCGACTATCGAGTCGGTTTCTAATATCGATTAGAAACTTTAAAACTGAATCAACAAAGGAAAAGGAAAACATATTCTTCCCGGTTGAAGACTTACATTGTACATAACGTAAATTGAACTATGTCCTCGAATTGACGGTAGAGGACGATAGTTTAGTCGATGAATCGTGTTTTTTTAAAATGAACGTTGACCACACCAATCGGCCATACCAGCCCGCATCGACCCATCGGCCCACCCATCGGGCATTCGCCAGATTTGCCCGTATGGCATATCCGGGCCTGAATTATGTAAATACGCATGCATATTATAGTCGCGAATCATAATTTACAACAAGGTACAACCTGACACTGACCTGCAAATTGCAAAAAACGTAAGAATATGTCAACTTCGCGGTATATCATTGCGCATATAGGCAAATTCGTTCATTCATTATAGCATTTGTTTAGCACTTTACAATGGGTTTTGCCGAACGAAAAGATACGCTCCATCTTTTTTACACTATACAGATTTAGTTGAGTTTAGTTTAGTTAAGATACGACTTTAGTGCAGTGGAGTCTAGTCAGCTTTTCCATTCTATGTAATTTTAGAAGAAAAAAACCTGATTGTGTACGGTCAGCAACCGCACATTGTACTTTGGCCTAGTTAAAAATACTACAAATATTGTTAAATAATAATAAATGTAGTATCGTCACGTACTCAAGTACGCGAGTCTTCGGTTTTATATCGAGCTCGCGCAACATCTAGCAATTTATAACATTTTTATTAAGTTCATGTTTAGTGCAGTTTCTCATTAAATATTTCTCGAACATTAACATTCATTTTATTTTTTTTATTTGTAATGGGTTTGCTCTTGACTCTAGTCTAGGTCAGAGATGACAGAGACAAAGTCTACGATGGAGTGAGCTCACCCAGAAGAAGCCTGTTCACTCTTACTTTGAAGAGATTCGGGTTGTATGCACATTTATTAACATTCAACATAACATTAATTATTTTAATAACATTCAACATTATATGTTTGGGCTTGCCCTTACATTTTGGTCCTTCGAGCCGTTAGAGTAAAATCAGTGCCGTGGTACGGTTTCACTCGCGGGAACATTTCTACAGAACATTAAAAAACAGTGTAAACAGTGATATTGAGTGAGAGCACAAGCAGGGGTGGAGTATAATTAATACTCCACCCCTGCTTGTGCTCTCACTCAAATTAGCAGCAAGCGTAAGCAGCGAATCCGGTGAGCACGTTCCATATTACCTACGTTACTGCATGTTCGCGACGATGCGTCACCACATAGTATATAGTGCGTTTTACATAAACACAAGTACATAAGTGATAACAAGTGAAAGTGAAACGGGTAAATAGTGCTAGTAAATAGTGATAGAATAAAACCGTAAGTACGACACCTATTTACCTCAGTTAAGTGGGCTATATAGCTTCAATGTTTAAAATTTTAGTACATCCAGGTAGCCTAGGTCAAGACCTAGCCCTGGACATAACTTTGTGTATCTAGTCGTTCAATAAACCTACTTAATTGAGATTTAAGTGTCGTACTGCGATAGGCTTATGTTTTTAATATTTTGTTTTTATTATTCATCGTTTCAGGGCGCGTCACGCCCTGAAAAATATAGTTTTACAGTTTAAAATATTACATTGTTTTAGGTCATTGGACCAGCTTGAAGTACCTGAAAACAGTTTTGAAATCGGTTCAGTAGGTTTTGAGAAAACTCACAAGAAAAATATTTTTAATTGAAAATTTAATATTTTTTCTGTTTCCGCTGAAATAACTTTTCAGCGGAAACAGATATAGATGAAAACGGTACTTCAGGAGATAGGAAATTCAATAAGGAATCCAACGACATATCACAATATATGAGTATGTTCGTATATCAGTGGTATATAATGTAAAACAACATGTAAACATAGTGAAAAATAGTCCAATAAAAAGTTTAAAAATGGAAGTAATTGACGGCTCTCGTTACGGTAAAGTTTCGAGTAATGTAAGCAAACCAGTAAATAGACCAAATTGTAGTCATCGGCAAGGAATATTTTTTTATTATATACTTAGAGTCCCGTCAATTACTTCCTGAACAGTCATGAAGACTTGTGTATCATTTCGAAGGTAAGGTTCCTCATCACTATGGTCATCTGATCATCGAATTCTTCAGCAGAAATTGTCAAAGACGTATTCAGAGGTTGTCAAAGACGTATTCAGAGGTTATCAAAGACGTATTCAGAACGTTGTCAAAAACTGGTATCCCTAAATCAAGCCTTGAAGTTATCCTGAACCGTCGGTGTAGGACGTCAGCGCCGCTTGTACAGGGAGAGACCTATCCTCACACCTGGTTAAACCTGGATGGGTTTACGACCTCCCTACACACCATAGCGTCCAGCGATCACGCCCGTCCGGCACACTGCAATTTTAGTTTTTTTGTGTGCGTTAAACACGGATAAACTACAATGTCTGCTTACGATGCTTTACTTCAGTCTCAGTCTACAAATCTTGATGCTATCAAACGGAAAGGTGAAAACTATAAGAAAGATAGTCTTACACTTAAAACTACTCTCAAGTATCATAATAACAGACTTGAAAGGCTGGAGGAGTGTTGGAGTGAGTTTAAAAGGAACGACATTCAGTTAGCCTTGTTGGAAGGCGAGAAGTCTCGACCCTACTACGAGAATCGCGCTTACGAGCATTTGGAACAAATATATGAAGAAACGAAGAGTATGATAAGTAAGTCTAAGCAAAGTTATTGGCGAAAATAGAAGACGAGAAATTTACTTCGTTTAGTCAGTCGCAAAAACAAGAACGAGGGTCAGGTGCTCAAGTGAATATTTCAGAGCTACAGGAGACCGATGACATCGCGGATGGTATAAAGAACACGTCAAGTGAGGAGTTAGTCGTGAGCCAACAAACGAAAGATATGATGAATGAGCAGCGGTCAAACATCAAGGCTTTTGAGAGAACGATACGAAATATGGACATCGAAAATTTAAAAGAGACGTGGCAACTTGAAGATAAATTGAAGACAATCACACAACGCTGGGAAAAAGTCGATAGAGCTTATTGGAAGCTCGATAATTAGTTGGGCAACACGCAAGCATTTGAGAGTAATTATAACAGGTTAGAAAGGCTGTATGAATTCAGCAAAGAACAAATTAACAAGAGGATTTGGGATAGCAAACATCAGGAAAAATCCACGCCCAAAATTGAAGTTCCGGTTTTCAGTGGTAGCTATGCCCAATGGATAACATTTAAGGATTTATTCGTAGAAATCGTGCATCGTAACACTTTTATCCCTAATGCTCAAAAAATGCAACATTTAAAAGCGAAATTGAAGGAGAGCCTGAGCGATTAATACAGCACATGAACATTAGTGCTGATAATTACGAAGCTAGTTGGCAGATCCTTCAACAGAGGTACGATAATAAGAGGCTACTGTTTACCTACCAAGCAAACACTCTATTAAACCTACCCAACATGCAAGCCCCAACCGCATCTCTACTGAAAAGAATGCATGATACGACTATCGAGTGCCTTGAAGCTATTAAGAATCTACAATACGATACTTCTAACTGGGATCCCTTAGTAGTGCACATTCTAATGCAAAAGCTGGATACAGACACACGCCAGTCCTTCAAGGAAACCATGGAAAATCCAAGGGAAATACCATCATTAAACGAGTTCCTGAAATTCATTGAAACCAAGTTCATGTCAATGGAACCGGGTACAAACCCGAACCGCCCACGAAACGCCAACAGTCAACAGCAAAACATTCAAACGAAAACAGTTCATAATGCAACATACAGCAAGCCTAAAGTGCAACAACAGAACGTTCAAGTTGGAGCTAAGAACATGCCGAGAACATTCCATAACAAGCAATCATTTCATAGTTGCCCTAAATGTAATAAGCAACACGGTCTCTATAATTGCAGAGAATTTTTAAGTATGTCACCAGAGGAAAGGTTAAAGACCGCTAACAACCTACATGTATGTCTAAATTGCCTGTTTAGTCATAACGGCGAAAAATGTACGTCGGAAAAAAAGTGCAAGCACTGCGATGAGCCGCATAATAGCATTTTGCATGAAGCGATTGGCGTTGCAAATTCGAGTAGCGGCAGGGCTAATGTAGGTCAACAATTGAACACGCACTTAGCACATGACAACTCGAATGAGGTATTGCTAGCCACGGCTCAGGTCAAGACTATAGCCAATGATGGAACTACGATCATTTTACGCGCTTTATTAGATCCAGGTTCCCAGGTTAGCCTTATTACAGAAAATGCTGCACAAAGATTGCAGTTAAAACGGAGCGGGATGAGCGCCGTGGTGTCAGGTGTTGGTGCTTCAGCCACCACCAAGTGTAAAGGAGTGCTTTATCTTAATTGCCAAGCGTTATACGATGAATTTATCATTAACATTAAGGCACTGATTATGCCGGTAATAACAAACAAACTGCCAAGTAAAACAGTGGATAAAGGCAGTTTTAAACACATACAACATTTACAACTCGCCGATCCAGATTTCAATATATCTCAGAGCATAGATTTATTATTGGGAGCCGATGTATATCCCGAAATATTATTAGAGGGGTTAATCAAAACAAACACGTCATCCATCATAGCACAACGGACTCATTTAGTACTAAGGCCGCTCCATTCTTAGCGCTCCGAACACTTCAACAGCTAGCGATGGACGAAGGTGATAAGTACCCGGAAGCTAAAAACATCTTACTCAACCAATTTTTGGTAGATGATGCCTTATTCGGAAAAGATACCATGGACGAGGCCCGTAATACAAGAAACCAACTTATACAGCTATTGAAAGAGGGAGGTTTCCATACGTAACCGTACACGTTGATATTCTCTTAGCATTTGCCCTGGACAATTTCTCCACACGATTTTCTGTAAGGGTTGGTTCTGGATGTACCATTATAAAACGGTACATTTTCTCAATGTCTGATGTTAATACATATTTGTACTGTCTCCATTTCAGCAAAATGCTAAGTATGTCTTTCTGTAGATTCGGTCCCGCCTCCATTAGGTCGTTTAGACTGTGTTTCGAGCTTGTTTGCGCTGAGACGCGTTGAATACAACTCTCAGTTTCGTTGTGATAGCACCTGGTCGCACTACCCTGTGGTGTGGGAGAAAATATTCAATGTTTTTGTTCCTAGCGTTGCTTTCGACGTGCTCCATGTGACCCATTTCTTCATATTCTTGTATAAATGCTTTATAATCTTCTGCGAACGCATGATTTTTAGCCATCTTTCGCTCTAGTTGTTGAAATTGGGCTATGGCCTGTGGTTTCGATGTTCCTAAATGTTCAATAAAATTGTCCTTAAGAGGGAGGCGAACTTGGTATCGCCCATCAGGAAGTCGTTTTGTTGTCTCCTTGTAGAAGTGTTCGCACTTGTTGTCAGGGTCCTTATCTTCATTGTCTTCTTGCAAAGACTCCTGTTCCCAGAATTGGGCAAGCTCGTGAATGTTGTTGACAACTATACCTGGACACGTCGCGACATACGCTGGCAGAGTGTGCCGCTCGGGAGGAGCCGCGCCGTGCCCTCATCTCAGGAGTAGGCAGTGGCCTGTCGATGCCGGCCGTAATCGAGTCGATGGTCGGCAGCGTAGAGTCCTGGGACGCGGTGGTTTCCTTCTGCTAAACAGTCGTCTCGCAGATGGAGGCTCCAGAAAGGGAGAGGGAGATCTTGTTCACTCACCCGGCCCGCAGCAGGCGCATCGGGCGTCGGAGAGCGGATAACACCCTCTTCTAGCCCTCCTAAATGGGTAAAGGGGCGACGGAATCGGGGACGTCCGTCGCCCCCCACACATCAAGACCCGAGGTGGCGGCGTAGTGTTGCACGCGCGCCCCTCTTAGAAGTCGTGGGGGGAGTGAAACGTGAAACACAGGCCCGTAGTGGCGGGCCGGCACCAGTCGGGTGTTGCGGAAGGATCGTACGGTCCCGCGACCCCCAGCGTAGGTGTGAGATGAAACACCGGGGTGGTTTTTAGTCAGTAAGAGTCTGACAGACCCCGCCTCCCGCCCCAGGGCGGCAGACATCCATGAAGAGTACTAAAAATAAGTTTTCTATAGAAATTTGAAATTCCTCATAATTATATTGTCTTTATATCAGTGTCCTTTCAAAATATATATTTGGGAACATATATATTCTGTAATCCAATCGGAATAAATACACACTACCAAAAATATATTTGATTTACAAATTATTTTGGTATTACGTTTGTATGAACTACGCATGCTACGCCGGCCCCTTAAACGATGTTGGGGAATTTTCTCCCATTCCTCTACGAGCGCAACTTTGAGCTCTTGAACTGTTATCTAGGAAGGATTTCGGTATCTTACACATCGTCCGAGCTCGTCCCAAGCATGCTCGATTGGGTTGTGGTCATGTGCGTATGCGTGCTGGCCACTCCATACTGTTAATGTGTCAATGTTCACCTCTTGAAGGTTCACAATTTCAAATTCACAATTTCACCAGTATGAGGCCGGGCATTGTCATGCTAAAGATAGCACCCTCTCCCAAATTGGCCATAACTAGTCTAACGAATTCGTTTAGGATTTCTTCCACATATCTTTCGCTAGTTATAGTGCTGTTTTCTATAACCACCAGCTCTGTGCAACTCTCTGCAGAAGTTCCAGCCCATGCAAGTAGATACGGATACACCGCCATAGGCCACTTTCTCTTCGATGCATGCTTGCTTGAGTCGCTCCCCTGGTCTTCTATACACTCTTGTTCTTCCGTATAGAGCATATATAGAGGATGCATAAAGCATAAATCTTGATTCATTTGAGAACATAACTCTTGACCAATCTTCAATACAATACTCCAATTTAAGTGGTTATGGGCATATGTTAATCTCGAAATACGATGCCCACGCTCTAATTTAGGGTCTGAATGGTTTTAAATTTGCTTCAGCAAGTCGTTGTCTTACAGTCCATGCACTTGGGTTACTTCAAGGCGTCGGAACTGATATGTAAGTGCAGTTCCTGTGAGAAAGCGGCTTCGAAGCGTTGTGTTGACCAAGTCTCCATCTTCTCATGCTGTGGTAGACCTGGCCCTGCCTGTTCCTGGTCTGCGTAAATTAGAGCAAGGTTTCCTCGTAACGTCGGAGAATTCGTTATACAGTTGACAGCGACACACTAACTGTCCTTGCTGTATCATGCTGTCTCCGACCGATTTCCAGCATTGTGAGAATTCTGGTGCATTCTTCAGGTGTAAACGACATTATAACAGCATAAATAATAAATATTGAACATCAGACACGTTGCTTACGTATACCTTTTTATATAATAGAATAGAAACAAAAACAAAAACAGAAGCAGAAAATTCGTAGTCCCATTCTGTCCCATTTACAAAAGTCCCATTTTTTATCTTGTCATGTTTGATAGCATAACTTTTATTACTTTCATTTAAGGAATATTTAAGTGTCTATTAAACACAATTTATTACATTACACTAGCATTCTTAGTTTCCGAGACTTTCAGGTATCTTTTTGTCACCCTAATTCTTTGCTCTCGAGTGTATTATAAACGGGTCGCGACTTCGCGAACGTGCTTTATAATAGTGACTAGCTTCTGCCCGCGACTTCGTCCGCGTGAAACTTCTTGTTACTCCGACCCACCCCGTCGCATCGCATCGCCTGCCCGCGCTATTACTTCGTTTTTGCTTAGCGTTCTTTGTGACCTTTTTTCTTTTTGCTCGGCTCCTATAGGTTAAATAATTGATTGTTAATATATATATATTGTTTGTTGTTGTTGTTGTTTTTGTTGTGTTGTTGTTATGTTGTTGTTGTTGTTATTGATTGTTGTTGTTGTTGTTATTGATTGGTTGATTGTTAATAGTTGGGTGATGTTAAATAGCCTATAGCCTTCCTCAATAATTGGGCTATCAAATGCAAAAAGAATTTTTCAAATCCGACTGGTAGTTCCAGAGATTAGCGCGTTCAACCAAACAAAAAAACAAACTCTTCAGCTTTATAATATTAGTAAGTATAGATATATTTGTGTAGATTTACTTCATTGGCATTCGTAACTCATATTCTAGATTTACTTTGACCTCTGACATTGTATAAAGAAAACGAAACTAAATATACTGCTCACATTTTAAATTTACATTTGAATCCAAAGTTTAAATTAATTGGAATTCCATTTGCAAATAAAAGTAACTACAATCTAGAGAAAAACAAGGCTGAATACATTTTAGATGATAAGGTTAGAGGCAATTCAATCGTGCAATTTCGCTCTCAATTAAATTGACAAACAATGTAAAGTACTGGTATTCAGGAGCCGTATAACCGGACGGTTCTCAAACTCAAACTCAAGCCGACCCGTTGGAAGTTCGGAAAAGGCTACGCAGATGAATAATCAAATGATAATTAGGTGTCGCTCGGTTATATTATCGGAGGGACAATTCTCGTAATTTTAAGAACATTCAAAGCCTGGTCTCATTCATACCTGTTATTTCCCTACATTTTTGACAAGTTTTTGACATTGATTGTCGCTGAGATGAGATTGCAACTAGATTTTGAAAGTTTTTAATTAAGGGAATTATTGGCCATCTGGAATCGTGCCGACACAAACGTAAAAACAATTGAATAATTAGGTATTTAAATTAATTATAATAATACATGCAGGCTAGTTAGAAAATTTATTCAGTGTGAATCGGACAACTTACACCAATACTCCCACTTAAATATTGTCTCGTCTACCACACAGTCTAATTATAATATTACTCCCACACTTAACCCCACTGTTGGACACTTGGCTTAGGCCCGTGCCATCAGTTCTATCCGGCTAGGCCGAGAGAAAAAAAAAATAAACATAATAATAATAATAATAAACATTTATTTCAGAATAATATCCATATTGTAACACACACATATAAGATCAAAATAAAACAACACACACAAAATAAAAGCAGATAAAAGACACAAAACAAAAAACAATAAGACACGTTACACACATTAAGACCGGGAGGAAACTGTCCACTGCTCACAGTGCAGCATGCAAACGTATCCAGTGGCGCAGCAGTGGAGAGTCCCACCTGTCCACGAACACGCCTATCATACTGTTGCTACTGGACCTAACACGACTCAGCAGCGACGCACACTGCTTCCTTATAAGAGCATGAAACCCATCAGTGTGCGCTTCTGCGAACATAGTCGAAGCACTGCAGAATCGTGGCAGCCCCAGCAGCACCCTAAACGCGTTGTTGTATTGAACACGCAGGGCGCTGTATGAGCCAAGTGTGTAATTAACCCACAGGCTGCACGTGTAAAGTGTTTGGCAGTAAGACTTAAAAAGAGTCACTTTCACTTCATTACTGCTACGCGCGAACCTGGGGGCCAACATATTGCACCGGACAGCCAACGCCCTACGTGCCCTTTCCACATCCACGTTATCTTTCAGGTCCTCGGAAACCCAGTGGCCCAGATACTTGAACTGAGCGACTCTGTTTAAGGGGGTACCAGCTAAGGTGACTGTAGGCACAGTCACATAATTTTTGCCCCGCCCCTTAAATACTAGGAGTTCACTTTTCTTTGTGTTGTATCTGAGCCCATGGGCCTCCGCATAGGACTCACAAATCCGTATCAGCTTACGTAAACCCCCAATCGATGGACTCAGCAGTACCATATCATCTGCGTAACTGATATTGTTGAGACAAACGCCGTCTATGTAGCACCCGACACTGGCACTGCTGAGTTCACCGACAAGTTGGTTAATGTACAGGTTGAAGAGCTTCGGTGAAGTCAGTCCACCCTGTCTCACCCCGCACTGCAATCTGTACACATCCGAGAAGGAGCCCGGCCATCTGACACTATTTTTCTGGTTGTTGTACCAATACCTAAAAATAGATATAACCTCCGGACTGCAATCTGTCTCACCTTCGAGCTTGCGCCATAGTTTGTCATATGACACCAGATCGAAAGCTTTTGAGAGATCGAGAAAGCATGCAAAAACGGGTGTTTTACGATCACTATAATACTGAACAGTCTGCTTAAGACACATGATAGCACTTTCCGTTGACAAACCAGATCGAAATCCAAATTGTGCGTCATGGAGCTTAATATGCCTGCCCAGTTGATGGTCAAGCAGACTGTCCAGTACTTTCGCAATGACCGTGGCTAATGAAATCGGTCTATAATTTAATAAATCCGAAGTATCACCGGTTTTATTTTTAGGAATTGGCACAACAACAGTGTACATCAGTCTATCAGGTAGGTACGAATGACTAATGCACAGATTAAAAACCATGGCCAACACCCTTGGCAAGTGAACTCCTGCATTTTGCAGATGCTCGATGCTGAGGCCATCGTGACCAGGAGATTTACCTCTTCTCATATTTACAATAATGCCTGCCACATCCTTGGCTGAAAACCTGACTTTAAGATCTCCGACGGCTGACTCAACATCAGGCATCTGCGGTGCCGCACCCAAAAGCGAATCAACTTTAAAAAACTGGTGAAAACGATTGGCAATTTTCCGTGGTTCATGCACGCCAGCCACACTCACAGGGTGACCAGGCCTCGGATTTAACTGATTTGTCTTTTTCCAAAAACCCTTAAAATCCTTCTTGCAGTGGTGGTTTGCAATTATGTCCATTTTAATTTTTTGCTCGTTATCCTGACACCACTTCAATTGGGACTTAAAAAACTTTCTGGATTCAGTCATGTTTTCGTAAACATATCCGACAGCAGGTTTTCCATTCAGCACCCACATCTGAAAGCAAAGCCTGGCCCTCACATGAGCATCCCTGACGTACCTGTTCCACCCGGTAATGCTACCTTTATTACGTCTCTTTCTAACAAACGCTGAACATTTAGACGCATCTGTTAATATACATAGGTACTATTTCATCATACAAGTTATCTAGGCAACGTCGATGGTGTGTGTTGGAACACATTTTATCAGCACAACTACTCATTTCAGACGGAAAATCAACATTTTTCAATTTAACATGACACAGCCTATTGTATTCACAAAGGAGACTGAAACGATTTCATACAATCTTGGGCCCAGGTGTAAGAAGATGAAAGTGGTGTCAATTAATAGCTTATATATTATCAACCTTTCACTGAAAATTCTGCGGATTTTGTCAATCTGAGAACAGAGATATAAGAGATTAAGTAAAAGTGAGGTTATGTTACAATCTTTAACTAACAGCTGATTCCTGAAGTGCAAAATGTGTTCTTTTGCAATAATAGATATTATATTTACCAGAAAATGTTTGAAAAGTCATATGAATGAACGTCAACGACTTCGAGCGATAGGTAACAGCTAAGGAGATAGGGAGAGGATGTCTAAAATAAAATAAAAAATCATTTAATATAGCGTTTTATTCGTCTTCTATTATAATCAAAATGTCGTATAGAAATTGTGCAGGTGGTACTATATGATCTTGGTACCTAGCCCAGCTAAGGTACCATATAATGCACATTATATGAGCGCAACAGCCTACAGTTCGTTTCCCTACAATACAATTACAGTAATGCATTACTATAACCTCCCTTCCTCTACGAGAGCCGTCGACTAAAATATAAATAAAATAAGTATTACGACTTATATGTCGGGATTGTATGCGACCCCTAAGTAACCAGGAGGTATTGGCAGCCGACAGCTCTCGAAGAAGGCTACTGCTGACCTCCCTGCACACTTCTATATTAAAACCATCATTTCCTCTTACATGTTCACCGTAGTAGGAACGTGCCTGCTTGATTTGGTATGTTCCTAAAGAAATCAATATTAGTTCACTATCGGAGAGCTGTGGAAAATCGTGAAGGTTATCATCATGTACGGCGATAGCTTCAAAATTAGCTCGACGCCTATTATAATTATTTCCTAATGATAAAATCAGCTAATTCGTTTTTTACATTCATATACCTATCTATTTCTTGTATTATTTCCACAGCATCTACACGATCAACTATAGGAAGATGAAACTTATTTAAAAGGGCAGCAGCCACCTCAAAATAGTACAACTTCTTTTTAAGTATCTAGAACTTCTTTTAAGGACATCATGTCCAGAATATGTTTAGCTGTAAAAGACTGAACATAATTGGATCTCAATGCTGTCTAGAAAATCCCATGCTTCTATAACCAAATGTTGATCACAAAGACGGTTATTTTCGGGGATATAATATTTATATTGATGAAGCAACATTTTCTTAGTCGAAAGTGGAACTCTGTACCTTTCTGTTCTCTGACATCCTTCTATGAAGCACCTACGTTCAGTTTCTATAGCTCTCATGTATTCTGGCAAAACAATAGTAGGTTCCGATTGGTTGCTTCCAAGACCTTCATTCGGAGACATAGTAGGAAGATCTTGTCCCTGTGGTTGTATATCTTGAGGGGGGTCTTGTTGGGATGAAGTTGATAGGCATGAGACCATATGGCCAGCAGCTCTGTCTGCAGCTACCCAACAACTATGACATATTTTACTTGCTGCTTGTATCTGCAACAAACATATTATTATTATATGTATAATCAAGATTAGAATTTATTGAGACAATAATGAAATTGTTAATTACCTAACATGAATGAATTATCTAAGCTGTTTGTGTTTAGATTTTGGCTAAGAATGCTAAGATACTGTTTTTATTCTTCTGCATTTTCATTCCACAAAACTATTAATAAATAAATAAGAAATATGTGATGACTTCTGAAAAAATGTTTTCACTTGACATGAAATAGATTTACTTTGATTGGGTTGCAATATACAAAGTAACAGACAAATACAATGTTATGGGACAGGTCTAAGTATTAAAATAGATATTATCTTTTTAACTTGCAGCAAACCACATTATAATCTGATTTAACTTACAGTTCGAGGTATAATCCACTCTTGTATAACATTATAAATTCTTGATTCACAGGTTGTGTTGGTATGAAGTAGGTGATGGGTTCGCGATGCAAGAGAGCGACCACAGCGGAGGCAAACATTATGGTGGCCTAGTGGTCTTTTTTGGTCATCGACATGTGGGCCCCTAAGACGACCCACTGACCGGGCTTTGAGCCAAGTCCCAGCACGCTTGACAAACACAGTCACTACTGCTTACCTAAAAATGGAACATTTTTATCAATGTTCAGCTACATAAACAATATCTAATTAACTATTGTGTATTAGGGTATTATAACATTGTTTGATAAATAAATTATTCTTTGCCATAACTGTAAACAATCTTCATAGACCTTCTAATTAAATGTATTTTAAACCTGCCAGGATGGTAGCTGGTTACATGAGGTTATATTTACTTACAGACTGAGGTGCATTCCATTGCCGAATCACTGACAGAATTGTTTCATTGTGTAAGGGTCGTCGGCCCAGTGTATTGCAGTGAACAGTTGATATCCCACAATTCACACAGCGATCCATAGTTTGAATAATCCAATCCAGAAGCCGGCGGTAAAATCCAAAATAACAATTCGAAGTCAAACGTGTGAGCGATCTTCGGTGTCCAAGGTGAAAGCAAGGGTCGTACACACAGCGTCAGTATGTGCTAACCCCTCAAGTTTTAAAATGTTACACATTAAATTCCTTACAAATAATCTAAAGAATACTTCAAAAAGAACCCATTGTTTCGACTCGGATTCGAACCATCGCATCACCGAACGTCGTCATACTCATACCGGCAGTTTGACGAACTAGCCAGCGAGCCCATATGAATTGCGTTGAAATTGTTATCTACTATGGTCTGAGTCATTTTATCTTTAGGTGGGGATGTCTAATCGATAGATGTTATAATTTGAGGGTATCCATTAATTTTACTTACTTACGTTGTCTTTATAAAATTAATCCATACCCTCAAGTTATAACTACAACGTTTGATGTATACGTTCACTTAAAACGGCGAAGAGTAAACGACCACGATTTATCCAATAATTTTTAAAATGATTTATGATTTTATGAGAACTATAATTGTAGTGTTCTGTGTGAACAAAATGTGAGCATAAAAGGAATTGCGAGACAGCTTGGCGTAGCAGTAAGTTCATTATAATATTAATTGTGTTCTCCGATTTTTTTCTTGTTGAGCTATTTGCGGTATCTTGTGTGTGGTATTTAATAACTTATTTAAAACCATTTTTTTCTATACAGAGACAAACGGTGCGCTTATGAGTGCGAAGATTTCAAGAAACCGGCGATGTTAAGACAATGTCCATGGGTCGGAGAACTACTGGGATCTATACGGACCCATCTGAACATCATCGGGATATTGTTAAGGTTCACACTACACCGCCGCCGTTTACATCCACTCGTTACAGTTCGCAACGGCATGGAATATCTCTGTCCACGGTTCGAAGACATTTACACGCAGCGAACATTCACAGTTATCGACCTGCAAAATATGTCTAACAGAAGAACATCGAAGAGAACCAGAAAAAGCAGTTATATTAATTAAGTTTGACAACAAAATAAACAACGAAGACATTTAACTCATTTGATTCCACTATTTTACTTTGTATAGCAAAATATTCTAAGTAGATATCATGAGCTAATAAGAGATGTTAATTGATTATCTATTGATAACATGTTTATTCACTTATTATGCTCATGATTGTAATCCTGCCAAACTAACTTCTAGTTCCTAGACAAGTTGCAAACGCTTCAAAACTTGTCTCTTTCGATGTCACTTGTCAGACTGTCAAATTTTTATACTGAGACGACATGACAGGTCACGTGACATTTTGTTAGGTTATGTCAATCTAAAATATTTCTACCGCTTACTATTTTATCGTTTACGTTAATAGGATGCCACTTGTCTAGGAACCCAATTGTGTCAGTTGGCAAAATAGTATGTTATGATAACTGTAAATAAAATTATCAAATCAAAATAAATCTTTGTTGTAAAATAAGATCATAGTTTTGTTAAATAATAGCAATAATAAATATTATTATATGATTATTAAGGTATTTTATTTTTCTTTATTTTTAAATTCTTTATAAATAATTACTAAAACAAAATAGAAAAATATATTAAAATAATAATTATAATGAACAAAAAGCACATTTCGTGCCTATGATTTGAACTCCCACTCATAGGCACGGCAAGCGGTCTTGAAACCTCTAGTCTATTTAGACGATGAATGAAACGTTCGTAAATGTTAACCCTATTATTGCTTGTCGTTTTCGCAATAATGAAAGTATTAACGTTTTATTGAAAAAAAAACAATAATAAAAACAGAATTTTAAAAAATAAATACTATCTTAAACTTATTTATTCACTAAAACAATAAATTAATTTATTTTTAAATAAAATGTTTTTGCAAAATACAAAAACCAACTTGGGCCTATCACGGATTTGAACGCACATGTCTTTTGGAGGGTTAATCACTTAATGAAGCTGTGTGTACAAGGTAGGCAGGGTCAGAATCCGTAAAATACAAAGCAGTGGTCGTCAAAAATGACGAATAATCGGGAAAGCACTCTCGGAAAACACAAAACGAGTAAACAAACAAGAACAGTCGGCAACTGTCTAGTGTCAATGTCAGTCAGCTGTCATGTCAGTGACATAGACTAAAAATATAAGAGAGATTTGAATCGATAAGAATCGATAATTATTAATATTGGTTTTTCAGTAATTAATTGATATTTGATTTATTAATATGACTGTAATTATATGCAATATGTTGCATATAAGTATATATAGTGCATTTATTTACTTTGAGTTAATTGTTTAGTGCAAAAGTTTTATTTTCGTAACTGTGTAATCGATTACTGAATCGATACTCTCACGAAAACTATCTTTTTCATATTTCTCCGCTTCCAGATTGAGAATTGAAGTGATTTTATATATTCTTAGATAAAAAAATATGACTAATTTTTTAGATCATATCTCAACTTATTACATTTGGGCCCACCATTTTCCATCTCCTTTGGTTACGGTCCCTTTCACCCCATGTTACTTGATAATTATGATTAGTTTATATTCGTTTACATACATATTATAGTGATTGTTTTATTTAATTTATTTTGTGCATTGTTGCTTTTTACTCCGTTTGTAGCGTGTGTGACACGTAATAAAAATAATTAGTTCGGGCATGACTGCCAGGCATTCATTCGAGATGTTACAATTAACTAGGCCATTTTTAGAGACATTCCATGTTTCTATTTTCAATTCATATTTTCTTGCTTTTTTTCCTTATTTACCCGACTGCGCCAGAAGGAGGGTTATGGTTTTAGAGTGTATGTATGTATATTTCTTTGGCACGCTCTGTAGGCTAAACGGCTTGATCGATTTCAGCTTGAGAGGTTCCGTTAGATTCGTCTTAGTTGTGAGAGTGACACTGAATATACCAAAATTGAAACAAAATTAAAATGGCCGATATTTGGCGTCTAATTAAGTCTTTAAAAAAATTTTTTTTCTCGTACCTAACCTATCGATTAGGGTATCAAAATAATGGGTTTTAAAAGGTGATTACAGAAAGGAGAAGCAATGTCATGTAGCACAAATAAAGGAAAAGATCCGAAAACCGTAAATTTTTAGTTACGTTACAAAAAAAAATTAGGCTATGTATTTACATACCTACAAATTTCTACGGAGCCCTCGGTGTGCTAGGCGGACTCGCAATTGACCGGTTTTTTAAAATTCAATTTACATTTTTCTTGCGTCAGTCCGTGACGTTATCAAGGAACACGACCTTGGCCTTTTGTGTTACGCAACTTGTGTAACACTAGTACTAACAATACTGTTAATCTCTAAGCATAATAAAAAAGTAATTAAAAAATTAAAACACCCAACTGCAGTAAAAAAATTAAGTTAAAAGAGATGAAAAGCTAAAACAAGCCCATTTTAAATTAAATGAAAGTTGGAAGCAGGCGGGACCCATACTTACCATTTTTTTTATATTTTCAAATTCAAATGGGTCCCGCCTGCTTCCAACTTTTGTTTAGATAATTTAAAATGGGCTTGTTTTAGCTTTTCAGTTTTTGTAACTTAATTTTTCAATCGGATTTTTTTATTTTTTTTATTGCTTTTTTATTTTCAGCTTTTTAGTGTACAAAATGTGAAAAAATCGCAGACGATTTAGTTCTTGGTACGTGTTTTTCATCAACAATTGCGTGATTAAACTATTCTTTTATTTCATCTTGATGATTCTACGTGATTCTACGATGATTCTACGTGATTCTATTGATGATTCTACGTGATTGATTGAAATAATAGTTGTAGGTATATCTGTCTATAATTAAAATGTTGCTTTCGTGAGATAATGATATTAGAATATTTATTGACATTTTTAATGCATTTATTATTGTATACTAAATTGTGACTACTACTACCTATTTGTTTATGTGCCTTCTTAATTTTTATTTACATATTATATTAACTATTGCATGGAATTGTGACATCTACTTATCTATTGACTTTATTTTTATTTTGTAATTTGATATTTTGTATGCCTTTTGTCGGGACATAGCATGGACCAACATTTTTTGTATAACATCTGTATAATATTGTACACTATGTTCACAAAATGAATAAATGAAATGAAATGAAATGAAATGAGATGGAAAAAGGAGCAAAGGTCATAATATAGCTAATTCAGTAGATTTATCGTATATACCTAATTACATACAACGTGTAACATTAAATGCGCAAAACCTCTTAAAAGGTCATTGTACTTATCATTATAAACAACTTTTACTGTGGGGTCAAATTTGAAATCGCAAAAAAGAAATCAGATGTTTAATACATTTTGACGAGTTATGCGAACATAAATGTAGGGAACAACTGATTTTTCTTTCGCGATTTCAACTTGTGTCCCATTGTAAGAGTTGTTTGATGAGTACAATGACCCCTTAAGACGTTTTACGCATTTATCGTTACACCTTGTATATACATACTTAACATGACCAGATGTACGAACGTACCTAAACGATGCAAGAGGAAGGATCGTAGCAGGTGGCGTTCTATAGTTTCTGCCTACCCCTATGGGACGTGTGTATAAATAATGTATAATTAGAGATAACGAAACTTGATTCTTCGATATTATATTTATTATTTTATATAGCAATCACTATCTGCCTAACCTTTTCCTATCTGTGTTGGGATCCGCAACCTGTATAACTGGAAGCAGCTAAATGTCAGTATTTTACAAGGAGCGACTGCCTATCTAACATAAACAACCCATACACTGGGCAATACGACACCTTGGTAAGACTTGGCAATAATAATTATTGTCGATTTTGCTTTGACGTCGTCTGCTTTAAAAAATATTAGTGAAAAGTGGTTTTTGTTGGTACCGTTAGCGAAATTCATGTTTAGTAAACTGACTACCAATTTTAATTGACCGCATATTCAAAATTTGGCAGTTCAATGAAATGTCTATAACACAGGTTGCATTGCAAATTGACGTAGTGTTTCAATTTGTTAAACGATTAATTTCCTTATCTGTACAAAATATAGCTCTGACGTTTACGAACTTAATAATATATTAAGTGAGTATACCATAAGGATAATCATTAAAAGCTTCCAGCGCTTCGAATAGTTTATCTCCGTCTGCTTCGGTGAAATGTTTACCATAGTTATCAATCATATTTCTGTACTGTGGCGTCAAAACTGCGTCTTTCTTCTTAAGTACGAAGTAGAACCTCAATGCCTGTGCTGTAACAATCAATTTGAAGTATTTTATTTTGTAGATATTTAAATATATATGTAGGTACTTGGAATAAGTAATTTTTTGCAGACAATCAGACATTGTTTATTCTTGTTAATTTCTAATAAATCTCCCTATTCCCGTGACCTTCACTCCGTCATCAGTGCACCCTGACGGATCCATGCTGTTGTGGCAATGCTTGGGGGAGCCCTATGTCCACCAATAGAGCATTCGGCCGATAAATTGATAATGATCTTTCTATTTGTAAACAGGCGTTGTACCGTGAAATAAGGTTAACTACTTCCTGCCAGGGTCGCGGGTTGTTCAAAAGAGTTACCGTGGCTCCTGGCACAGGCAACTGAAAGAACACGGGTAGGTTTTTTGTCAGTAAAAGTCTGACACAACCTCCCGCTCCGCCCAGAGCGGGACAAGTTATTTGATAATTTCCCACCAAAAAAAAAAAAACAGGTAAGAGCGAGTAGGACTCGCGCAACGAGGGTTCCGTATTGTGAAACGTGAAATGTTTTTAAATTTTCATCAGCGAGGCCTATAATCTTCAGAGAATTTTAACACTACGGTGTAGAATATTGTAGTTTTAGATCAGCGCCATCTCTTGACCCTTAGTGGAGCTAATGTAATTTTTGTTGATTTCTGAAAAAGTGTGCATGTTGGCGCCTAGTGCTACAGTCATAGCAACAAGCTTCGTTCGTCTAAGACGAAGCAAATAGTTAGGAGTTTACTTTTTTTCTTAGTTTTTATAAGGTACCCCACATTACCTTTCTCATTATATCCATTTTGCATAACTTTGATCGCTCCACTAAATAATTGTAAAAAAACCTATTCTGTATCGAAATACAAGTATAAAACTATCCGTGGGTTTCATTTATGTCCAATACGAGACATAAAATTTGGCGACCGTGACAGGACCTTTCGCAAAACGAAAAACTATCAAGAAATACGAAGCCCGATCAGCTTGACCAACGAAGCTAGATATCTGCTACATCAAGAAACGATATTTTGGAGTATTTGAAGGTTCAGCCATTGCAGTCTACACCTGATTTTACGGTCAAGACAAAGTGATATCAACCGAAGTCGCCGTACAGCAGCCTGGCCAATGCAGCTAAGTGACCTTTCCTTGACCTCCTCACACATACCTACGTTTCCCTATTCATTCTTCATAATTCATAAACCCCGAGATTTTACATGTGCTTATTTCATACAGATAGGTATAGAAATAACTAAATAAGCAGTGATTAATTCCTAAAATAAATATCTACACATAGTTTAGAAAATTATTAACTTTATATTGTTTGACCTAACTACCTACGTCAATGTTTTACCGGTTCGAATGACCTACTTATTTTACAAAGACATATCTATCACTATAAAGGAATTCTAAAGTATTATCTATTAAGTATTATCAATTAAATTCGACCCTAGGTAAACAATAATATTTTTTTGCAAATCACTAAGATTGTTTCGCCGAACATTCCAGGAACGGTGACGTCATTTGCGACGGCCGGGGCCTACAATATATTCGAGCCTCATCCACGGAGTACTGTCGGGTTCAGCACCGGTACTTCCAGACCACAGGTGACACAGGAAGAGGGACGTAAGATAAATATTTTATTAAAGGTTCATTGTATTCTTGCATAGTTTTACCGTATAGTTCTCATTACTAAAAAATACACATTTCTTTTGTTTACTTTCTTTATTGTTACAATGGGCAAGGATGACGGTTCTGTGCAAGAACTACAAGATCTCATTGTCAAGCGTAGTTCAATAAAAGGCCAAATTACTAAGTTTAGGAACTATTTATCGAATCTGTTGTCAAAGGATTCTGTTGCACGCATTGAATTAGCGGAGTTAACACTTAAACTTAGTAAATTTGAGTCACTGTCCGTTCGGTTCGATGACTTGCAGAATCAAATTGAGATATTAAATTCGAGTAATTTATCAATCGAGCTTGATGAAAGGGATGACATTGAACAATTATTCATAACAAACATTGCGAAGGCTCAGAGTTTCATTCAAGATCATCAGCCTAATAACCGCTACGATGAATCTGGCAATATGCTCAATTCTAGCCATGGTTCAGCTGCTCCTTTAAATGCTGACAATCATGAAGTAGGGTTCAAACTGCCACAGATACAAATTGCTAAATTCAACGGAACATTTTTCCGTTGGCTTGAATTTCGTGACACATTTAAGTCAGTCATACATAATAATGAGCGCATTGCACCTATTAATAAGTTTCACTATCTATTATCTTATTTGGAGGGAGATGCAGCTAGAATAGTGAGTAACTTAGAAGTCTCCAATTCCAATTATAGTGTTGCCTGGAAATTGCTATGCGACCGTTATGATAATAAGCAACAGCTAATAAGCCATCATTTGTCTTCTCTATTAGACATACGTCCAATGTCTCGCGAGTCAGATAAATCACTTCGCTTTATAGTGGACCACGTTACCAAGAATCTGAGAGCGTTGTCTGGCTTGGGACTACGTGTTGATAATTGGGATGTTTTATTAATACATATACTGTGTTCTAAGCTAGATAACCGTACTCTTACCAAGTGGGAAGAATGGCGTGGCACTTTGGCTGATTTAATTCCTAACTTACAACAATTTAATAAATTTCTAATTGATCGAGCAGATGTCCTTGTGTCTCTAAATCACTCTTCACCAAGCCATAATAATAATAATAGGGCATCGGCTTCTACGTCGTCTAAAGGTACCAACAATAAGGCCGAACGTCAGCATAATAAATCTGACACATGTCAATCAGTTTGTCAGTCTGCTTGTCAGAGTAATTCTTCATCTTCTTCAGGCTGCGTTGTTTGTCAAGGCGAGCATAGAATCTACGAGTGTCCTATATTTAAGGCCAAGAGTGTGGAAGATCGTATAACTGAAGTTAATAAATTAAATCTTTGTTCAAATTGCTTAAGGTCCGGGCACATTACACGAAAATGCTACCTCAGACCTTGTCGGGAGTGTAAGAAGAAGCACAATGCTCTTTTACATGTTCCGGATCCGGTAGTAACCGAAACCCCCGCTGCAGGTGCCAAAACCTCTGCTGCAGGTACCAAAACCCCTGCTGCAGACACCAATACCCTTGCTGCAGCTACCACATCATCATGTGGAACGATAGCTAATCATACTACACAGGATTCAATACATATTTTATTATCCACTGCCTTAGTTGAGGTTAGTAACCCAACAACAAATAAAACAGAACAAGTACGTGCCTTGTTAGATTGTGGCAGTCAATCGTCTTTTATGACGCAATCACTTAGGGACAAATTATCTTTATCAGGTAATTCATTATTTAAAAATCATATTAACATTGTCGGTATCGGCAATAATGTCAATAGTAAAGTTACAGAGAGTTGTGTGGCGCAGTTAAAATCGTTAATTAAACCGTTTCACGTCACTACAACTTTTCTAATATTACCGGAATTAACAAGTAACATTCCCAGATATACAATAAATACTCAGCAACTGCAAATACCTACTGAGGTACACCTTGCTGACCCTAGTTTCAATCAATCCTCCGCTGTTGACCTACTCATCGGAGCAGATTTGTTTTGGGATATTCTTGGCTGCGAGCAGCGTTCTCTAGGCCCTAATAATCCCACTTTAAGAAATTCTCAGTTTGGTTGGCTCGTTTCAGGCCCAATCAAAATAAACGATTTAAACAATATATCTAATATTCAATGTCATCATTCTTTGACATCAGTTAAATCGGAAAATGATTTTAAAATAGAAATATCAAGGTTTTGGGAGCTTGAGGAAGTACCATTAAAATCGCCATTGAGTCACGATGAAAGATTATGTGAAAAACATTTTTTAACTCATATGACACGATTAAATACCGGCAGATTTTCTGTTCGCTTACCACTTATAGATTCGCCTAATTGTCTTGGAGAATCATATACACTAGCAAAAAAACGTTTTCATAATTTAGAGAAAAGATTCCGAAGGAACCCACAACTTAAATCACAATATGTTAACTTTATAAGAGAGTATGAACAGTTAGGTCATCTCTCACAGTCTGATGTATTAAGACCTAATATATCATATTTTTTGTGTCATCACGCCGTCTTCAAAGAAAGCAGCGAATCCACCAAAATTCGAGTTGTTTTTGATGGATCAGCTCCTACTACATCTGGATTGTCAATCAATGATATTCTTATGATAGGTCAAAATATGCAGGATTCTCTATTCTCCATTTTAGTACGGGCTAGACAACACAAGTACCTCCTGACCGGCGATCTAGAAAAAATGTATCGCCAGGTCCAAATTAATGAGGAGGACCGAAATCTCCAGCTCATACTGTGGAGAGAAGATGAGTCCCAACCTATCAAAACGTTAAGACTAAATACTGTAACTTACGGCATGGCAAGCTCCAGCTATTTGAGTACACGTTGTCTGTGGCAGCTTGGCGAAGAAAATCCAGATGAAACCATTAAAACTGTAATTCAGCACGACTTTTATGTGGATGACATGATAACTTCGAGTGACAGTGAACATAAACTAAAACACATTCTTCAAGGGGTTACTGCGGCACTTAAATTAGGTTGCTTTAATCTAAGGAAACTTAAAACTAATATAACTAGCATTTTTGACTCATGTTCTTTAGATGTTAACGAAAGGTTAACACTCAGTGAGTCTTCTAGCACCCTGGGTTTGGGCTGGGATCCATCGACGGATACACTGCATTTTCCAATGCAATTTCCAGTTCCTTTGGCTAGCAATCGCCCAACTAAACGTTCAATATTATCTAATTTATTTAAAATTTTCGACCCCTTAGGTTTGCTCAGTCCGTGTGTAATGCAAACAAAGGTTATATTACAACAGCTTTGGCTGGAGAAATTAGGCTGGGATGATCCAATTCCTGAAATTATTGCATTGACCTGGGCTAAGTTTACTGATTCTCTGTCCGCACTTGGGAGCATAAAAATTCCAAGGCATGTACTCTGTGATGAGCCAATATTTATAGAACTTCACTGTTTCTGTGACGCTTCCCAAAGTGCGTATGGAGCTTGTATTTATGCACGATCAGTAAACTCTGCTAATGAAGTCACCGTAAAATTATTGTGTGCTAAATCTAAAATTGCACCTACAAAACCTACAACAATCCCGCGCTTGGAGCTTTGTGCTGCTCTCTTAGCCGCTAGATTGTGTAAGGCGGTCAGAGATTCTTTGCGGTATAAGGTAAATAGTGAGGTTTATTGGAGTGATTCCAGTATTGTGCTGGCATGGCTTCATTCAAGTTTTAAGAATCTTAAAACTTTTGTTGCGAATAGAGTTTCGGAAATTTGTGAGCTGACAGACGTAAATTCTTGGCGTCACGTTCCAACATCAGTTAATCCAGCTGATCTCATCTCTAGGGGGGTCAGCCCTAATCATATAAAAGACAATTTGTTGTGGTGGACAGGTCCGCAATTTTTATTGCAATCAGAAGACACTTGGCCTGTTTTAAACAACAATGAAGTTAATGTAAATAACTTACCAGAAACCAAACAAAATTCTGCAATTGTTAACTTAGAAACCTCAACGGAATACTTTATCAATTTTCATAACTATCAAAGTTACGATCACTTAAAACGAATATTTGCATACGTGATGCGATATATTAATAATTGTAAATTAAAGTCTTGCAAAAAATCTTTAGTCTTAGGCACTTTAAAAACAAATGAGTTACACAAGTCATTTATTAATTTGTGTCGTTTAGCACAGCAACAGTCATTTCCAAGCGAATACAAAACACTCGCCAACGGCCACTCATTAAAATCTAAATCGAAACTTTTATCATTGACTCCCTTTTATTGCCCTAATGATAAATTAATTCGAGTAGGCGGTCGTATTGACTCCTCAAAATATCATCATGATAAAAAACACCCTGTGTTGCTTGATGCATCTCATCATCTCACGAAGTTAATATTTCAATATGAACATATTCGTAATTTGCATGCTGGCCCACAATTGCTTTTGGGAATTATTAGAGATTACATTTGGCCTATTAATGGCAGACGTCTCGCTAGACAAACTAGTCGTCATTGCGTCAAGTGTAGGCGATTTCAAGCCAAGCCATTGGAACCTATAATGGGTAATTTACCTTCCCAAAGGGTCACGCCAAACTTCCCATTCACTACAGTGGGCATAGACTTCGCCGGTCCTTTTTTTATCTTAAATAGGAAAGGTCGCGGTTCGAAATTAGTTAA
Organism: Luperina nickerlii; assembly: GCA_963855955.1. Lineage (NCBI taxonomy): Eukaryota > Metazoa > Arthropoda > Insecta > Lepidoptera > Noctuidae > Luperina > Luperina nickerlii. The sequence continues at coordinate 14,821,925 of OY979682.1, forward strand.
AGGCTATCTTTGTCTTTTTGTATGTTTAACTTATAAATGTATACACCTTGAAGCTGTAACTGATTTAACTAAAGACGCCTTTATTCTAACCTTTCGACGGTTTGTGTCACGACGTGGAAGGCCAGCGGAAGTATTTTGCGATAATGGTCGCAATTTTGTATCTGGTGCTAAGGAACTAAATCATTTTTTTAAGATTAACGCGGATTCTCTTTCTGATTTTGCAAGTGGGGAAGGGATCAATTTTAATTTCTCACCTTCTTACGCCCCTCATTTTGGTGGAATTTGGGAGGCCGGTGTGAAATCGGCTAAGTACCATATCAAACGTGTGATGGGCAATTCCCATTTAACTTTTGAAGAGTTGTCCACCCTTTTTGCACATGTAGAATCCATTTTGAATAGTCGTCCGCTTTACCCGTTATCCTCCTCACCTGATGATCTTCTTTGCCTCACCCCTGGTCACTTTCTAATTGGCCGGCCCCTTACTGCTCTTCCATCACCTGCCTTAGAAGACCGCAATTCCAATAATCTACAACGCTACCAACGAATACAGCAAATTCATCAACATTTTTGGCGTCGGTGGCAACGTGAATATATCGCTGACTTACAGCAACGCAGCAAGTGGAGAATCGATAAGTCAAGCCTGAACATCGGTGATTTAGTCCTTCTGAAGGAGGATAACACGCCGCCTCTATGTTGGAGGCTGGGACGAGTGGAGAAATTGTTTCCTGGATCGGACGGAGTCTCTCGAGTTGCTGACGTGAAGACCCAACGGGGAGTTGTACGACGTCCTTTAGTTCGCCTTTGCCCACTGCCTTCCTCAGATGAAGAAAAGGGTTGAAACCTGAAGATTTCAACGGCGGGAGGATGTTGGCGCCTAGTGCTACAGTCATAGCAACAAGCTTCGTTCGTCTAAGACGAAGCAAATAGTTAGGAGTTTACTTTTTTTCTTAGTTTTTATAAGGTACCCCACATTACCTTTCTCATTATATCCATTTTGCATAACTTTGATCGCTCCACTAAATAATTGTAAAAAAACCTATTCTGTATCGAAATACAAGTATAAAACTATCCGTGGGTTTCATTTAGTGCATAAGAGACATCGTTTTATTTTTCCTGTAAACTTTACATAAACTTCTACCACATAGAATAATTTCAGATTTTTCTCTATGCAAACTTCGGAGATTAAGGGGGAACAGTATTTTTTTTTACATTTTTTCATCAAAAGTCGAGAACTATTCGGCCTACAAAAAAAAAGACCAAATGTTTGAGAATGTGCAAATACCGTTCCTTCATATAATACGCCACATGCCCTAGTAGCCCCACTTCGAATTTTTAAGAACACCTGTCAGTCCCTGTTGCAAAAAAAAAATTATATACTTTTATTTTCTTTCTTATTTGCAAAATAGTAAGGCAAACGTCACCTAAGGATATTCTAAATTTCAAATTGATAGCATTAGTAGTTCTTGAGATATCAAGCTGTGACAGACGGATAGACATACAGACTGAGTCTCACCATAAGGGTTCCTTTTTACCATTTTGGTACGGAACCCTAAAAAGGTAAGGTTACTTCTCAAGTTCAGTAAGTAGATATAATACAAAATAAAGATCCAACTCACCCTTTAAAGTAGAATGCGGTATGGTGCTCAACATTGGTATAAACGATTTCAATAAATGAAGTAAATCTGCACCTATACTTTTGGGTGTTGATTTGTCTAGTTCTCTGTAACATATTACGTTTAAATAGTGGCAGGTCATGATACCTGTCTACTTCATCATCATCATCATCATCAGCCTATAATGTTCCCACTGCTGGGACACAGGCCTCCTCTCAGTGAGAGGGAGTGGGCCGTAATCCACCACGCGGGCCCAGTGCGGGTTGGTAGATGTCACATGTCTTCGAATTTTTTGGTTCTAGGGCATGCCGGTTTCCTCACGATGTTTTCCTTCACCGTTTTGTGAGCAGTGGTGATGAAATAATTTACACAAAGTAAAGCGCCTGTCTGGGTTCGAACCTAAGTCGAACCTAAGTCGAACCTAAGTCGTTCGAACGTAAGTCGCGGCCGTTACCACTTGGCCACCACTGCTCTACCTGTCTACTTAAATATTAAAATACTCGTAATTTGTGCTATTATTGAAATGTAAAATCGCGGCGGGGGCTAATACAGGCGGCACTTTCAATAGAAACCAAATGTACGTGTCACCGTTTACTCGTACTATGACACAAATGACTTATGGAAACTGATGATCTTGAGTGGCGGTCGCGGCAAAGTTGTACTGCCGGCTCTGTACTCCGGTGGAATCTGTACTCTTCAAAAAATAAAAATCAAAAGTCATTTATTTAAATTAGGCTGAGAATCAGCACTTTCCGAACGTCAAAATTAAGTACCTACATAAGATAGTCCTCCAAAACGCCCGCCCTTCACCACTTCCTAGTGCTTTCGCTGGGAAGCGCAACAAACTCTAGCAGCACAGCTGTCTGTTCAGCTAGAAATAAACTCTGTGAGGATAACGCGTGCCTGAGCCGTGAAACAGTTAATATTATTATTCCGACTGGTTGGAAACACGCTGGTCCTGCTCCATAGGATAATCTAGGAGTCTAGACAAACACTAACTCACACACTTGTAAAAATATTCCAAAAATCATCTACTTTTACAATATTTGTAAATATGTGAGCACCATGTGTCTATCACATAATTGATTTGCCTGCCATTGCTTGATTTTAAATTCTTTTTACCTTTTATGGTAGAGTAATTTTATTCTAGGTGCATAGTCTTCACATATAAAATTATATAATGAATGTCATACAAAATATTATTAAACATTTTAAAGAGTAACGGTAGAGTTTCTTACCCATTCTTCTCCATTCGAAACTACCTTTTGGAAGGGTCGACTAGAATCAATTCTATTTTTTGTAAATTTTGACGTTCAAAAGTGCCTATTTGAAATAAATTATTTGACTTTGTCGCACATATTTTACTTGACGGTTCTCAACATACTACATGAATGGATCTACGTCACTACCTTGAAATACCATCAGAAAGTTACTTAGGCTGAACATGGTAAGAGATAGTTTCGCTCACTTGATCGCCTCAGACTTCATTATATTTATCACAGGCATTGTTTCTCTTGGGATCTTTGTCCCCATCAGTCGCATGAATCTTGTCAAGAAAGCAGTGAAATAATTGTTATTATATTCTTTGATGGTATTTTTTAAATCTTGTATAAATGGAGTTTGCGTTGTGAGCGCTGTGGTCAGTTCCGTAGTTTCTGTGTGCCAAAAAATTACAATTATATGTAATATATGCATTTTTTTGTCGATTTGATCAGTATGTACGCCTGGTAAACTATTACGAAGTTTGTAATATGTACGTTTCTTGAGTGAGAAAATAGTCGATAGCTAGTCGCTTCCTCATCGGTGGCGGGACAGGCACCTACCTGTAAGGATTTCAAAAGTAGTTGCATCCGTCTGAGTCCACTCAGAAACGTTAATACTTGACAGTGGGCCTGGAAACATTAATGTCATAAATAAGTCCCTGACACTGTGCTAGGTGGTGAACCTGCGTCACAAGAGCCAGTGCCCTCTCCCAGACGGAAATACTATTAGAAACTTATATGCAAGAAGACCAACAAAAAAATAATTAAAATGACTAAAGCAATTTAAATCAATGTAATACAAAATAATAATAATAATAAAACATGTTAGAAAAGCCTGTAATGGTGATTGTGTGTTTGTGTGGAGTGCGCGTATGAGTGTGTGAGTGTATGTGTGTGCGGGTGTGTGCGTGACCGTCTGTGCGGGTGTTGTGCGAGTGTAAATTGAATTGAATTTATAGGAAAGGATGATTGAGATCACGAGTACGGGGTGAAGTTGAGTGCCTCTCATAGGGGTACAATTAGTTTTACGAAAGAGTTATAATAATTTGCTCCTTTTTGTCGTAATTGCCTGTATTGCACTAGCCATGGCTTAAGACTCTGCTTGACTTCATGCAGGCTAAGTTTATAGGTTAATTGATAGGTTCTTGTTAATTTTGTTGTACATTTGCGAGGGCACGATAGTGTCGTTGGGCAAGCGCAGAACGACACTGAACAGATTCACTCATTTACGGTACTTGACAGAGGTCATTTAATATATTTGAAATAGTGATAAACTCTTCGTCACTAAAAACGGAGTAATTTTAACACACTGGCTACGCCCCCTGAAGTAGTCGTTGTAAATATTTAGGGCCACACCACGTTTTCCTGAATGTTCCATTTTGGCCACAAGTCTGGGAACAGAAACTGAATAAAAGCCCTTCATTAAATCTAAGAAGACACCATAGTATTTAACCCTAGATTCATAAACATTCGTCTCACAGACCGCGCGAAACACAAATTAGTTTCTACTGTTTCGAGTGAAATAGATAGAAAGCTGAGCTCTTAAATACCTTCCTAGAACGTTTGACTGTTAGTGTAACGAGTGACCTTGACTCGCAGTGACATCTAATTTGCAAGTTATAGACCTTTGTTCGTCTGAGAGACGAATATTTATGAATAGTGTACCTATTGATGAAGTGGATCGTTATTTTTGAAAATCAGTTTTTGACGATATCTGTTTTTTATAAATTCAAAGTAAGTATGTGATATTATTTTACATAATTATGTTATTATGTTAAGCTAAATATTATATTATTTTTCATAATGTATAATTACGGGTATCTACAATACTTTAATTCATCTAATTTTATTTTAGAATGGAGGATCGACAAATTGTGGACTATCTGAATCGTTTATCAGATTCTGATGATGATTTTACCAATCAGCAAAGAGTGGTGCTGAATTTAAGTGATGTCGAAGATCACGTGGAATATCAGGAGACGATCCAAACAGATTCCGAAAGATGACCGAACCGTGGTTACGGAAAAGGCAGGAAATGCCAACTTTGAAGAGATGCCTAAAAAGGAAAATCCCCGAAGTTTTAAGTGAAACGCCTACCATTGATATACCTGGTACAAGTGGGACCCAAAAAAAAATTTGTGGTCATTGTGACTATAAAAAACGTCGTATGACAAGGTTCCAATGCAAGTCGTGCAAAAAGTTTATGTGTATGGACCATCGCGGCCACATATGTGTGGAATAATATGTGCCGATGAACTTTAATTTTTATTAATTAATTTCTTTTTTATAACCTAATTAAACATATTAAACAGTACCATATTTAATTTATTTTGTTTTATCTACAAGTACTGATAAACCCATCATTTAAATATAGTCGTCTGTGAGACGAATGTTTATGATTAATGTTCCTCTTAGATATGATTATGAATCTAGGGTTAAGGCGAGTGTCTAGTTTGTCAATCAGGGTGTTGGTGAAATCAGAGACCGCATCTTCTGTGGAGATACCCGAACGAAACCCGTACTGGTTGTTTGCTAATTTATTATTTTTAATTATTTTTTTAATAAGAATTTTCTTAGGTTAGTGTTGAGTGTAGTGTTGAGGATTCGTTCAAGCATTATAAACAAAGAGCTAAGCACTGAAATTGGTCGGTAATTGGACACGTCGTAAATTCATTGTGGAAAGAGAAATGTTAACTGTTGTGTTCAAATAAAATTATAATTTACGAACAAATTCATCACAATAGGGAATCACACACTGTAGTGTGACTGTAGGTATACGACACAACTAGATACGGAACGCGAGACAGTTTCTGATCTCATGTTGTCCTGTGCACGAAACAATTGCGGCAGTAAGTCCTCTTTTTGAAGAGTAGCTAGAGAGGCGCCACGGCATCCTCACCTTCCGCCTAACGCAGGTCCTCACCGATCCACCAGTCTTTCTAGATACTATCAATTCTCCCTCTATTTGGAAAAAGCGGCGTTTAGCATTGCATATAGCCTGATTACACCTATTCCTTGCAGCTTTAAATACTGTCCAGTTCTCATCAGTAGATAGGATCCTTTTCAAATGTACGAAACGCGCGGTCCCTACGTCGCATTGCCATTTGTGTTCCTCTTGTCATCAATGGTGCAAGTGAGTGTTTTAACTTCACTTTTTTGACGGGAGCATAGATGACAAAAAGGGTGACAACACAACATCATAGAACACTTTGCCGTCAGCGTAAATGGCTACATTAAATAAATTTTTGGCTTCTTTAATTTTGGGTAGGTACAAAATGTTCGAAACCTGAATGATGTCCTTTGTTGCACATTTTCAAAAAAATTACATTTATTAACTTATGTTAGGATCCTCCTATGCTCATGGCCCTCTCGGACCGGGGGCCCCCTTGAATGGGGGCCCGTGGCATTTTATCCCAATCAAGGGATCAGTCAGGAGTCAATGAAGTGCGCATTTATACAGACGGCTCAAAAACACAAAACGGTTCAGGTGCTGGCGTATACTCCCTTGACCTCAATATTAACTTTCACATTCCACTAGTCCCACACAGTTCGGTCTTTCAATGCGAATGTGTTGCCTTAACGCAAGCTGCAACAGCAGTAAAGCGCTTAGGCATCCGGAACTACGGCATTAAATTCCTATCCGACAGCCTATCTGTGCTCAAAGCTTTAGAAAGAAAACAAGCCAAGAACAAGCTAATTTTTGAGTGCCACCTAGCTCTGGAGAGTTTATCGACGTCCAATCGTATTACTCTTCAGTGGAGCAAAGGGCACAGTGAATCCCTGGGCAATGTTGAACTTGCGAAGAGAGGCTCTGATATGAGGGTGCTAGGCCCGTACCCACTTCTCCCATTGCCTTTCTCACAATTTCCTGCGTGGATTCGCTAAAGATCGACCGAACACCATAACAACAGATGGTCACGGGCAACAGACTGTAGACAGTCAAAATTGGCTTTACCAATAATACACCCGCGATTAACCAAAAAACTTCTCAGCCTGAGTAGAAATAACCTTAGAATAATAATGGTACGATTACGGGCCACAACCTCCTTAACAAACATCTTTTCAACATAGGCGCCACGGACGCCCCTTTGAAGGGGCTGCCTTGATGCCGACGAATCAGCCGCCCATATCATCCTGGAAGGCGAGGCCGTGGCTTCTCAACGTGTAAAAATCCTTGGAACAATGAGGTCGCTCCGCGAAGCCTGTGAAGCTCCCAGGAAGCTTCTGTGCTTTTGGGCGGAGCTAGGCTGGCTCTGTTAGCCAGAATTCCCACGCACAACGGACCAAATGGGAGTCCAAGTGCGGAAAAGGGAGTCCCTTAATTATCGTCACTATCATCGTGACTCTAATTCATTGCTCTCGAGTGTAGTTGTATCAGTCTGAGTCCACTCAGAAATACAGTGGGACTGGAACCATTGTGGGAAGAGAAATGATAACTGTTGGTGTGGCGGGCGAGGTTTGAGTGTCATCAAGTCGGGGACTGCTGGCAGCGGCGTCTAGCTGAGCTACAAGTAATATATGTGATGATGTGAGCTTCAAATAAAGGGGCCCATCAGGGCCGAAGCCTGCCGGGTCAGCGGGATTGTCCGAAAGGGTTACCTCTGGCCCGGAACATAAAGGGCTAAGGAAGGAACACGGGTGGGTTTTAGTCAATAAGAGTCTGACACTCCCTTCCGCTCCACCCAGAGCGGGAGGGGTCATTTAATGATATCCCATCCGCAAAAAAAAATGCCGTCGGCTCGTTTGCCATATTTGAATCTTGTTTTGACCTGAATGCTGTACTATTGACTATTTGCGTAGGTACCTACTGTGAATTAATACAATTGTTGTCTTCCCGCTCTAACAACTTTACCTACCCCGTAGTTATATGAACTACACATTCAAGCGACACGCGTTTTGCGACAGCGACTGCAGATAAAAAAAAAAAACTGGCACTCCGGTAGTGCCGACAGAAGTGAAAACTTGAACAATTACAAGTGTATTTTGTGAATCGTCTTATAAACAAAACACGCGTGTTAAGGTGTGTTCCTTATTTTATAGGGTTTTTTGCAAATCAGGTATGATGACCAAAGTGACTGGTTTATTCTTCTCGTGAAAGGAATTTATTCAGATTTACAAATAAGCACACAGGATAGACTTCAGTTCGTGGTGTTGGTCGCGGCAGTGGTAAGAGAAGCAAGCCCATCCCAAGTAGCACAAAATAGCTTTATAATCGATGGATAACAGAATTAGCATATAGTTTTATAAGAAGTTACATATAGGCATTATAAACCACTATACAGCTCTTGTAATGCTAATTTGGGCCCCAAATTATACAGACTTAAGTGTTAGAATGACATTTTAGCAGCATTATATTGGTTGTCTACCGGAATGATAAACGCATTATAATGGGCTGTCAAAACAGGTTAAAGCAGTGCGCATAATGTTAAATGCGGCTCTTATACAGCTTGTACCATTACAAAGGCAAAATAAAAACATTTTCAAATGTTATTTTTAATTTCTGTTATTATTAATAAATCTTGTGTAAAAAGAACATGGATACTTTCAACAAAAAAGTATAAGTGCTACAAGGTAAGTAATTAAACTCTTGTTTTTGTTCTCTATGAGTGAATTAAGGTTGCGAGTATCAGTTTACTGTGAAAGTATGTATATATTTGAATCAAATATTTCATGCGCCTTCAAATTAAAGAGCTATTTATTACAAAAATATTATAAAAATATGTGGAATTGTAAAAAAAATTATGCTCTTACGAAGAAATCTTTAGTTTTAGTCATTATGATACCTGTATTGTACCGGCCGGTCAATACCATAGGTTGAAGTCCTTTCTAAAGGACTATTTACCATAAAATTAAATTTTAAATATTATCGAGACAAAAAGCAAAATGGCGTAAGCATAATTAAAAACTTTAGGCATGCGGATGGCCGGTATACGACTTATTGCTTGTTAAAATTCTTGTCATTATACGTTTGTATAGATAAAGGCTATATAATATTATGATGAAATGCTTTTAAAAAGCTGGCATTAAAACAGCACCAATGTACACCTTTAAACAGTTGTGACCCATGCGAAAGGTCGTTATAAAACATAGAGCAGTTTTAAAGAATTTTAAAATGCTTTTTAATAGCCTAAGCCGTAATTAATGCTAACATACGGCCTACACTTTTGTATAATGCTTACAGCTGTATTAGAAGCTGTATAGAGACATAAATTATATCTAAAATAAAACCTTTAGCTGCACAAAAGATTGAAAAAGAGGATTATATAGCTTTAGGAACTACAAAGTTAATAAAATGCTGTTATACAGAAGCAAGACATTGCTAAAACCCTTCAAATTCTATAACAAAGCTAGAAGAAAGTTTCTGGTCATCACTTTTTCCATTATATCGATTTTGTGTTACTTGGGATGGAGCTCGTCGTCAGTTATATATCCGTGGTTCAGCGCCATCTCGTCGTTGTTGGATGAACTACGTAGTTATAGTACGGGAGGTGGCGCTATATTTGAGCAAGTCATTTTATACCGGCTGAAAATCATAACAATAATAGTTTTCCCCTAACACATAATAGCTCCGAACGTCAGCTGCTTCGATAGCGGTGGAGCTGAAGGAGACAGCATGAAAAAGTCATTGGAAAAAAATCCGCTCCAATGATTTTTATACCGAGCAAAAATGTATAATATTATTGTTTTAATCACATTTTTTCAAAAAATAGTCGTCAGCTGTATTGACGAGGGGGGATTATATGTCAGTCACGTGCATGAACCTCATTGAAAATTTGAAAAAAAAACTAATTTTATACCTTATGAAATTTATACATCTCAATTTTTATACTTTTAAAATAATAAAGAAAATCGTCAGCCGTATTTTTGACGGGGGTAACACCGTCAGTCAGCCTGATAAACATTTTACGCGCTCAATGCATTTGAGCGTTGCATAGGCTTTTTGGAAAATAAACTGACAATCTTCACGCCCATAAACAATTAGCTGACGATGAGTTTTTATTTTTTAACATTTAAATCATCTTATACTTCGAATTCAATAAGTATAACATCAATTTAATATAAAAACACCACATTTTATTTATTTATTTTGTGTCGGTTTCTAATCATATTAATATGTACTGTAGCATCAAGGAATTTCAAGCAGTTAAAGTCTCACGACTCTAACATACCTTTTCTAAAAATTATTTTTCTAGCCCTCAGGTAGACTGAAGTACATAAGTATACCCTACTGGAGTGAGACAAACTTATATGAATAAGAGAGAAATACTACCATCTGCTACAGAGATTTCGAATGTTGCCAACTTAGTGCTTTCGGCACTAGATCTAGTGCATTTCTTGATGTTTTAGCGCTCAAAATTCCATAATAGTGCCTAGTCCCCGAACTAGCGCATTTTTAATAGTCGACAATTTATCACGCACGTTGGTAAAAACAAAACCAATCAATGGCACGCTCTAAAAAACAGTTAAATTTCAGAACGCACCTCTAATCAATTAATTATCTATGGAAATGTGTGTCGTGTATCCGAATTCTATAAACACTGAATTGCATATGACAAGGATAGCATAGCTGTTTCCGTGGAAAGTGGAACAAGGACGCCCGATCTGAGTTTTGTTCTCTAGGGGAATTCCTGAATTGTTTCTTTAGCTGATCTTTTATTCTATATTTCTCTTATTCACTAACAAAGACCCGTCTTTGTGTAATAATAGTGTCCGTTCATTGTGTGCGTTGTGGAAAATAAACAATAACTTTTTATACATATACAACATGGAATTGGTGCTGAATCGGACAACGATCTAATTTTGTTATCGCTCGCCATACAATTCAATGGACTATCACACACGACGAAGATAATAAATAATATTTCATATTTTCGTATCTTAAGATGAATTTGTAAATACTAATAATAAAGCAGAAGAGTTTGTTTGTCTGAATGCGCTAATCGGTCGGATTTTTCTCGGAGTCGATTTAAAAAAATATTTTTACATTTGCTAGCCTAATTCTTGAGGAAGGCTATGTAACATCACGCTATAACCCTTAGGAGACGAGCAAAAATAATAAAAGTCAGAAAGATCGCTAAGCGAAAACGAAGTGACAGCGCGGGCAGGCGATGCGATGCGATGCGACGGCGTGGGTCGGAAACAAGAAATTTCACGCGGACGAAGTCGCGGGCAGAAGCTAGTAAATATATATTTCTGTATATAATTTGAAACTGACACAAAATAAATAAATAAAATGTGGTGTTTTTTATATTAAATTGATGTTATACTTATTGAATTCGAAGTATAAGATGATTTAATTAAAAAATAAAAACTCATCGTCAGCTAATTGTTTATGGGCGTAAAGATTGTCAGTTTATTTTCCAAAAAGCCTATGCAACGCTCAAATGCATTGAGCGCGCAAAATGTTTATCAGGCTGACTGACGGTTTTACCACCGTCAAAAATACGGCTGACGATTTTCTTTATTATTTTAAAAGTATAAAAATTGAGACGTATAAATTTCATAAGGTATAAAATTAATTTTTTTTTCAAATTTTCAATGAGGTTCATGCACGTGACTGACATATAATCCCCCCTCGTCAATACAGCTGACGACTATTTTTTGATAAAATGTGACTAAAACAATAATATTATACATTTTTTGCTCGGTATAAAAATCATCGGAGCTGATTTTTTTCCAATGACTTTTTCATGCTGTCTCCTTTAGCTCCACCGTTAGTGCGACAACTGACGCTCACTTTACCGATTTCTGACCATTAAACAACTGCTTGAAATAAAATTTATTCGGTATAAAATTACTAGAAAAAATGCAGCGCCACCTCCCGTACTATTAGTACGCGAGGCCCTCGTAGTTCTTCCCGATGTGCATAGATGGCGCTGTCCTCAACAACGCGCGTCTTTCGTTTTACGTCTTACGAATCTTACGATCAGGGTCACGTGACCTGACGCGAATTTAGAAGTTTTTACCCATTCCAAAAAAAGTACACAGCGCCGCTAAAGAAGTTTTCACTTCAAAAAAATTATAAGTAAAAGTCGGTAAGAGTACGCCCTGAGTTACTGCAACTAGATATGAGCGCCGATGGCCAATTCCACGGCGGCGGCGTGGCCTTAAAATTTCCACAGCGGCGGCGGCGTCGCGGCGGCGCGACGTGGCCGGCCGTGGGCCTTAGAATTTTTTTTTATCAGGGAAAGATTTCTTAAAAAAAACTTAAAGAAAACCATATTAAAAAGCTTTACCTATATTTTTTAATAATTGTTAACATAATTTTACAGTCTTTTAAATAAAATTGGAGATCACGTTTACTTACTGAATATATTATTATTCAGTAAGTAAACGTGATCTCCAATTTCAATATTTTCATAGTGACCGACCGAAAGTTCGGTTTCGGTTTCGGCCAGTTTCGGCCAAATAATCTAGTTTCGGCCTTAGTTTCGGTTTCAGCCAGGAAATGGCCGAAACTTTCGGCCGCGCCGAAACTCGAGTGTTCATGAATTATCGTCCATCGTTCGCCGCCGTCCATCGTTAATCGCATGGAGTTGAGGTTGTGTTTTGCACATACGAGGGCGGTCCCATAATGAATAGGCCTAACTATGAACTAATGAAGGAAATGAAACGAAACCAATTTTATTTTTCAATATAATCACCATGAATACTACTAACACACTTCTGACATCTGTGAATCAACATTTCTAAACCTTTATAAAAATAATCACAATTTTTAGCCTCAAAATGACCGAAGACGGCCGCCTGCAACTCTTCATCACTTAAAAATTTACTTCCTCTTAAGTCTCGCTTTAAATTTGGAAATAAATAATAGTCGGACGGGGCCATGTCTGGACTGTGAGGTGGATGTTCAACTTCTGTGAACCCGCATTGACGAACTGCATCCTTCGAAACACCAGCGGTATGAACAGGAGCGTTGTCATGGAGCAAAAGGACACCTTTAGACAGCTTGCCTCTTCGTATTTCCTTTATCTTGTCTCGTAATTTATATATTAAAGAAGCATAATATTAGCCGTTCACGACTGTAGTACGTTCTTTACAATCCACCATCAAAATGCCTTGAAAATCCCAAAAGATTGTGCACATCAGTTTTTTAGCCGATTGCAATGCACCTTTGCCTTTCTAGGGGGCTGGCTATTCACTCTTATAACGCCATCCCATTGATTCGCGCTTGCTTTGTGGGTCATAATACAAGATCATAGTTTCATCACCAGTCACTAGCCGCTCGATCACAGTCTTTGAATTTTCGCCACAAAGATCCAAAAATTTCCGAAGCGCAGCGCACTCTTTCCTGTCTCTGTACCGCTGAAAGAAGTTTCGGTACCCATCTTGCACTCACTTTTTTCATGTGAAGAAGTTCATGGATCGCAAGATGACGTACTTTTAGAGAGCCCAAGCCTAGCTGCAATTACTCTAATCTTCAAACAGCGGTCACTCAGAACCTCCTCTTCGATAAGAGCAATCGTTTCGGGAGTGAGCACTTCCACAGGTCGACCGTCGTGGGCGACTAGAATCAATTCTATTTGTTGTAATTTCTGACGTTCAAAAGTGCCTTTAATGTGCCTATTTGAAATAAATGCTTTGACTTTGACTTTGACTTTGTGGCAAATGTCTTCGACGGTTTCTCTCCCGAGGCGAAACTCTTTCACCCAATTTTTCACTGTGCTATTGGAGGGGGCAGACTCCTTATACACGCCATCCAATCGTTCTTTTATTTGGGCAGGGTATAAACCTTCTTTAAACAAAAACTTTATGACACTTCGATGCTCAGTTTTCGAAATTTTGAAAAAATACGCGACTCTCGTTATACTAATGCCTGCTAATCTAAGACTAAGCATTTCATGTCGATGCGTGTTTCTTATATTACGTGCACGATAAACGTACTATTTAATGCAACACAACATGTAGCAACATGTCGCGTAGAACTATATCAGGCCAGTTCATTATGGGACCGACCTCGTAAATGATTAGGTAAGTATTCAACTGTCTGTATGTATAATATACATTGTATATTCAAATAAATGTGTAAAAAACACACCAGATTCCTGTAAACGATAGAAATTTTAAATATGTTTAAGTAAGTTTCGGTTTCGGTTTCGGCCGAAACTAAGAGCAAGGCCGAAAGTTCGGTTTCGGCTGAAAAACCTGTTTCGGTCGGACACTTAAAATCGCTCAGTTTCTCATAAAAGAAGTTTTTCTTTTATGAGAAACTGAGCCATTTTAAGTTAATACACGTTCACTCGGTGAAATATTCGACTCGACTGAGTGTGAGCGACGAGCGAGCGTAGCCTCGCGAGGCGACTAGGCGAACTAATACGGCAGGGCCGCGCGTGCGAGCGGGAGAGCAAGTTGCGACTCGTCGCGACGGCGCGCCGCGTGCTTCACTCGGCGACGACGCGTCGACATGAACTCACGGCGACGACGGCGGCGCGCCGGCGCGGCGCTCATATCTAACTGCAACGCGACCTGCGGAGCTGCGCGGCGACGTACGAAAACTGGTGATGCGCGCGCCTAGCGCCTGTCGCTTGATGCAAGCCGCATCGCTCGCGGCTGTACACGAGACCTTATGGGTATTTTCGTTAGTTTGTCGAAATAATGAAAACGTCTGACTTGGTCTACCTTCAGCCGGAGCTACTGGGTTTTCCGATTTCCATGAAATGTCTGTAGCTTGGTCGTAGTCAATTCTGCCAGCTGCAGGATGCTTGCGATTCAAATCATAATTGATCTGCGACAGCATCTTCCTCTCATGTTCTATTTTGCCTTCGATATTAACCAAAATATCTTGTAAGTGCGTTAATGACTGTGTAAGCTTATCTTTTAACGTCACGTTTTTATTATCTGTGGCTGAAAGTAAGGGCTTGATAAGTAGGTAGATAAGTAACTGGGTTTTTTCGTTTATTATTTAATAGCCTCTGCCCGCGACTTTGTCCTCGTGAAATTTATCATTTCCGCGACCTACCTACCCTGTCACATCGCATCGCCTACCCGCGTGTTAAATAGTTAATTACTGTCTCTATTGTGTTTTCTGTGTCTATTGTGTTCTCTATGTGTATTGTGCTTTCTACGTGTATTGTGTTTTCTCTGTGTATTGTGTTTTCTATGTGCATTGTGTTTTTTATGTGCATTGTGTGTCTGACTGTAATAAATCAATATACAGTTTTAAACTCGTCTCATCTGTGTTGGTCGTTATTCAACCCTTGCGGCCTGATCCTATGTAACAATAGGAATTACCCTTGCTTTGTTTTAGGTATTTAAATAAGTACTTACCAGCTTGATGCTGTGTAAACATACGTAGGTATTCTAAGGGTACGTATAACAATAAATATAAGAAAAGACCATTGACCAACTAAACATATTTATTTAATTTTCACTTCACATACATGACCGGTTATTACAAAATAGCTTGTAATATTGTATGACAACCAATATTTTCTTAAGTCCTTTTTTATTATTGGTCTATATCAAGTCCCATGAAGGCAGTAGCATTTCTAAGATATGTGTTGCAAATATTCTTTTTATTAAAATCTTCTAGTAGTGTGGGGTCTAAGTATGTGTTGACGATGGCCGCACACTGCAGATCTATGGGTGCATGTACCAGCGGTGCGCTTAGTTGGTGGACGACGACCGGGCGCTGCGAGTGTGCCTGCAGCGCGAGTGGTGCTGGCGCAGGGCGCGCGGATGCGGCGCGCAGCAACACCAGCTGAGAGCGCAGCGCGTGCACTCGCGGCACGTAGCCACGCGCACGCTCCACACGCCTCAGCGAAGTTTCAATAAGCGCACGCGTGTATTGCGAAGAATGCGGCACGCGACCCAATAGAGTCCGCACACACGCGTCTACCTTCTGCGACCATGTGCTCGCAGTCTGCAGTGCATTATCAAGACCCGTAGTGTCTCCTCCTGCCATCAACGTAAACATGTGACGAGCTACGCCATCTTGCAGTTGCTCTTCTGTCTCAAATTCAGCGAGGTGGTCTTCTAAGTGTACGTCGAACTCGTCCGGTGCAAATCCAACACAATAAATTGTGCCAGTCATACCTATAAAAATATATTTTACGTTACAATTGTGTTTAGAAATGTACATGATCACGTGTACTCTGAACATAAATTTATCGTCTTACCACGACTTTCCAAGATAGCTGCGATTTCTAAAGCTACGTAAATTCCGCTTTCATATCCTAAGAGATAGAAATGTTTCTTCAGCCCCGCTCTCTTCAGGAACACCTGAATAAAAAAAAACGCCGTGAGTAAGTTTGCGGCCTTAGGGACGAGATCTCGAGTAACCATCGCGAAATAGATTGTAAACGTAAAGCAGTTTATGATGAAACCAGTGACTACCGCACTCTTAGGCTAAGTAGGTACCTATGACAAGCATTGTAAAATAATTCCATACCACTGCTAATCTCTCAGCTGTTTCTTGTATTGTTTCGTTTGGATTGTCAAGTCCTAACTGCAATACCAGCGCGGACAGCTTGAGGCGCTCGCACAGAATGCGGAACCTCTCGTAGTGACCCTCCATTCCAGGCACGATACACAGGTATGTTAGGTCCGCATCAAATTCATCGGCTCTCTGTAACAATCCAATCAGAAGACATTATTTTATTTTACAAACCACTTTTTTAATGTAATTCCAAACCACAGTACTGACAATAAAATCAGAGCACAAATAGGTTGGTCGTTGTGGTATAAAAAACCGGCCAAGTGTGTATTGGACCAAGCACAATGAAGGGTTCCATAGTTGGGAAGAGTTTATGCCAAGAAGAAACTTAACTTTGTAGTTGAAAAAACATGTTCTTCCATACATTCCAACTGCAAATGTAAGATTGTACGCACAACACTTAGAGATTTTCCATGTTATTTTAATATTATAGTCGTCTTTGTTACCTAAACGAAAACACTATTGTGACAGACAAAGAAATCGTAGCATAAATAACATTTGGTAAGGACCATAAATGCGAACTTAATCAACATCATCTGTCTTTTCTCAAATACGTTGGGGTCAACTTCGAAATGAGAACTTAATATAGAACAAAAACTCGTTAGTACCATAACTGCATTGTTTACGAGCGTCGGCATAGACACGAAGTCAGTGGTAGCAGTCAGTTCATCGGAGTCTGCGAAAGTGAAGAATGTAGACAAGCCCATAATATCCTTGAAATCTGTTTTGAAGATAGACCTTTCCATTTGTTGTATCCTTAAACAAATAAAACGTTTTTTAATTAAACTAAGTCACAATATGACTCAATAAAATAAATAATATTTATGTTTATTTATATGGTGTACATAATAAAGAGTATTCTATTCTATTCTAAGGCGACTATATGACCTAAAGCGCAGTCTTTGTCGGACTGCATAGAAAAGAAAGAGAAGCGCGATAACACAACGCTGGTAATTTATTGCAAAATATTAAGCAATTATCTATTTACAAAAAATCTATTGTATGGACTTAAAAATTAAAACACTAGTGCTTTAGTATGTTGATTGTAGAATAATCTGACAAAAAAACATAACGATTGTATGCCTATTAGTATAGTTTTTATTGTAAAAAGAAAGTTTTTAGAGGTATTTTCATGATTTTTTTCTATCGCATCAAATTAATTGTATTATGTTTTCAACACACTATCTACCTAGCTCCTGAAGTATATCATATATTTTTCTGATTTTGTTTACTGTAGTCGATCATAAATACATTTGTTTCTAAAACTTGCATTTTTTGCGTTTAGGTCTTGTAAGCCCCTTAAGTAATAACCCATTTTGTTCGGCGACTTCAGATAAAAAATAAAAAGTCGGCGGCTAGGAATCAATTACAGTACCCGGCGATAAATATTGCACATCGACCTTTGGAAAGAGACAATCGGCTAATTTCGGCTTCGTAGAGCGTTATCTCTGTCGCACGAAATACAAACAGTCCGGTATCTATTAGGAGCTGTTAAAACAATTATGATTTGCTTCTTTTGATAATTATTTTTATTCTTTGTATAAAATGGTGTTGTGTAAAAAGGTCGATGTGCAATATTTATCGCCGGGTACTGTACATATTATTTTAATGGTGGCATATAAAAGTTTCTACCAGAAACATTTATTTGTATCGACAACTCTATAATGAATATACTGCCGCGCCATTTTGAAAATGGCGGCCACGCATGACACCTATATACTCGTAAATCGATAGCTGACATCAATGCACACAGAAAACATAATAAGACCAAACCCCGTCAAGTGTCACGTTTC